>CM035311.1:3398210-3410660 GCA_002900995.3 Ganoderma boninense
GTCGGCCTCCGAGCGGGCAGCAGGCTATCCGCCTCCGCGACGAGGAGTCCGGCGCGCGACTGGTTTCGCGCTTAGGATGCGCGGTGGAACAGCCCGCTCTCCATCCTGCGTGAATGACATGGTGAGCACCGACGCGTCGCACACAACGGACATATCGCTCCAGACGTAGGGGCCATTCAGACGATTTGGATGGCTCGAGAACACTCTGTACGGGATGCCCGGCAGAATGTGTCGCACCCAAGGTGAGCGTGGCTGCATTTGCGGGATTCGTGCTGGCCGGATGTGCGTGTGCCTGACCCCGAGCTTTCGCAGGAGCAGCCGGCACAGGCGACTGCGGTGTGCGGCTGGGGTGTTTCGACCTGGAAGCCGGCATGGCAACCCGGGCGCAATGGACCAAAGACCAACGCGACACAGGGCGCGGAGAGTTTGCGCGCGCGGGGGCTGAGCTCCGGAGACGTGCAACAAGACGGGGCGGGGAGTGCTTGTATTTGGAGCCCGCGTGTTTGCCTGGAGGACGGAGGGGAGAATAAGTACATTCTGTAGCCATGTACCCATACTGTACATTTTTGCAATGAAGCCTCCCTCCCGCAACTCCGAGCAGACAGCCTCTGCCTCCCGCCCGTGAGCCTCGAAAACTGCGAATCCGTCTCCACTGTGTCGCACCATCTCCCCCATGTCCATCTCTCCTGGCCCCTTGTCCATCTCTCCTGGCCCCTTGTCCATCTCCCTTGCACCCTTGTCTCCCAGAGTCCGTGTTTGTTTCTCTGGCCATTCTCGCTCGCCTGCCGTGCCCCGCAAACAAGCACCGCAGATCAGCACACTCGCACCAGGGCCCGAGACCGGCTGCATCGTTCATGCCATCAATAGAACCCAGTCAGGCCAACGATGGAACGCATGACGGGACCTATTGCTACTCGTGCCTCCGCTTGCGTTACGCGGCGACCCGTCCGCACACATCGATGGATGGGTTCGTCAGGTGGCAGCTGCCTCGGGATCCCGCGTGCATCTGTAGGCGGAAAATAGGACTGGCGCCGGGGGATATAATAGCTGGAATGGAGGGGAGCGGACACCTCAAGGCCGAAACTTGCACAACATTGTCCACAGTCTGGCATGTTGCCCCAGCTCCTCGCCAGCGCTGTCCTCGCGAACGCCGTCGCGTTCTCAGCGCTCGCCGCTGGGCCCGCCCCAGGCCAGATCAAAAACCTCGTCACGTTCGGCGACTCCTACACCGACGTCGTGAGTTCATCCTGTGCATCTCCGAGCAAAAACATACGCCAGCACTCACCTTCACCGCGTCGGCGTCCACCAGGATGGGCACGCAGACGGCGGGATCATGTGGCCCGTCTTCGCCTCCGAGGACGGCAACTTCGGGCTCTTCCCCTTCGCCAAGTCCGGCGCGACGTGCTCCAACAACCTCACCGACCGCCCCTTCCCGTCCGTGTTCGAGTCTCAGCTCCCAGCCTTCTTCGCCGAGGAGGCCAACGGGTCGCTCGCCGCGCTCAAGCCCGAGGACACAATCTACACGCTCTGGATCGGCACGAACGACGTTGGGGTCGGCGCGCTGCTGACGGGGAGCCAGACCCCGGGCGTGACGGTCGTCGACACGGTGACGTGCGCGGTGGAATGGGTGCGGACGATGTACGCCAGCGGCGCGCGGAACTTCATCTTCCAGAACGTGAGTGTCACCCTGTCTGCATGCACTGTATGGCACTGGCAGGAGAAATGCGCGATACTCACCGGAATGAAACGACGACTCGGAACATGAACGCCACAGATGATCCCGCTGGAAACCACCCCGCTCTACTCGGCGGACTCGTACCCGAACCGGTACTGGACCGCGCAGCGCAACACGACCGAGTGGAGCGTCTTCATGAAGGAGCTCACCACGTCTGGCAACGCCATCGCCCGCCTCGAGCTCCAGCTCCTCGCCCGACCTACACGGCGCGCACATCGGTGAGCTGGGACCAGCAGAAGGGAACAAGCAAGAGCGGTTACTCACTATACTTGTCCGCTGCAGGTTTCTTCGACTCGCACTCCCTCTTCACGGACATGTTCGCGCGCCCGCAGCTGTACCTGAACGGCACCGCGCCGCTCAACGTCACCGGTGCTGTGCACTCTTGCGTCTTTGAGCTGAACGAGAGCACGGGCGACGCGGGGGTGTGCACGGACGCAACGGGGACAGACCAGGATAGCTTCCTCTGGTGCGTCGCCATGTGGGATGGGGGATCCATGAGGGGGTGCGGTGGTGCTGACGCTGGTGTGCACGGACAGGTTCGACGAGCTGCACCCGTCCGTTCCAGGCGGAGCGAGTGGTGGCGAAGGCGATCTCGGACGTCATCCACAGGAGGTCGGAGAAGTGGATTAACCTGGTTGCTGGAGGTGGGGCATTCGAACTTCCGGAGGGAGGCTTGCAGAAGAAGGCGGACATGTTGTATCTGTTCTCGACGTGTCACAGGACGTAGGCCAAAAATGGGCAGAGGACGTACCTCTGATTCCTCTAACAACAGCACACAATAATCCTAACACATCAGCGTATCGAGGAAAAAGCGCAACGTATACGAAGGCAAAAGCGCACTAAACTCAAGCCGGAGGCACCGTCGCCGCTCCTGCCACTCACACCTCACGGCTTCGAACGATATATGCCCCCTCAAGCCTCATGCATTGAACATAGAAAGTCAAATACGCACATAAAGATCTACTACGACACCCGAAAGGCTGGCCTCCAACACGGGCCACCCCAGACACCAAGTCCGTCGGTACGATCTTGAGATGAAGGATGTCGCTCTCCCCTGCGAAATGGTTCAAGGCCCTCCCAGAGGCGTGCGCCGAGTGTGAGTCGAGCCCGTGCAGAGAGGCCCGGGATCCTCGCGCCGCGCCCGATCGCGATCTCACCGCGATTCACGAGTTGTGATTTGGCTCGTGCAACACTCTCGATCGCGTTTCTGCCTCGTATAAGCGCTCGTCATCTCTGCTTTCCTCGCGTTTTGCAGGCTCCTTGCAGCCTCGTTCTCGCTTGCTGCGCGCCCTTCGCCCCCACTTCTCCCCGCTTTCCTCTCGCTTCTACGACCATTCTGCCTCGTATTACCACGCATACATCAAGCCGACCTCGGCCACTCGTCTCGCCTCTTTCCCCGTCAACTCGCCCCAGCCCCTTCCTCGACACTCTCGCCTCCAGTCCCGCTCTCTTCCGTCCTGCCCCACAACTTGCGCCATGTAATCCTGTGGCTCGCAAAACGATCTCTCCCGAGCAAGCTCGGTTACGGAAGGAACACCGGGCCGCCGCACAACTAAGCCCCCCGACGTTCCTCCCTCTCTGCCGCCGTACATCTAACTGGGCCAGCATCCTTTTTAGCTCGACAGCGACGCGATGCTGCCCATTCCCCGCGTACATCCGACATCCACCGTGCCCCCGAATCGCACCCCAGGCTCCGTAAGCCGACCGACCGAGCAGTCCTGCTCACGACGTCTCTCTGCCCGCATATCCCGCGCCCCCTCTCCGCCTGTCTCTCCGGCACCAGATCAGCTGCCGGAGAGCCACCTCGATGCGATCCTGACAAGCGCAGCAGGTTCAGGGTTTGCGCATCCGAAGCGGACCAACCGTGGGACAAATCTGACGTAAACCCTTCGTTCCATGTTCGCCGGTCTCGAACCACGGCGGTCCGGGTGAGTACTGGCCACCGTCCGGGTGCTCATGCCGTGTGAGGCAAAGCTGACGTCGGCGTACAGCGTGCGACTGCGTGGCCATGGGTGGAAAAGGACGACCGCGTGCAGCGACAGGGGCTCGGGAGATGACGATGGCTCCGTCTTTGCCCGCTTCACGCTCGTCTCTTTAACCCTCCCCGCTTCTCGCGCCGGGCCACCTGGTCCGGACCCTTCCGCCCTCGTCGATTGCAGATCTCCGCCCCTCGCGGCTCCTGCCTGTTCCTAGCCCCTGCCAGCGAGGAGCAACAGGGCGGACGGCTGGGGAAACCTCTAATATTGATCCATTTGGCTGATTTGGCGCCGTGTGCGCACAATGTTCTGCGTGTGGCGGTCACTATGCCTGGATCATCTCCGGATGTCGGCTAACCTCGTTTGCCCTTGCAGCACCCGGCAGCCAGCCGTCCGCAGGTGCCAAGTCTTTCGACTGCGGCCTTTCGGGGGCCGTGGCATGCCGTGCATTGTTGCACTACGCAGCCGAACCCACCAGCCGTGCGGGTTCACCGGGTGCGACGGTGCGACGGCCTTCAAGCACGCGCCACTGGAAGTCCTGGGCGCCCCTGCGTACTCCGTCCCTTGACACTCGGAACTCGGAACAACACTCACGCGGCATGGCATTGCGAGCGGTCGCCATTCGCATTTCGCGGCTTAGGATGCCGCTCAGCGGCCGTTCCACCGCTCCAGGTTCCCGGAAAACTGCCGTGTCAGTCGTTACATCGGCCGTTTCTGTCCGCTCGCGGACCGAGTGCCCAGGATGCCGGGAGGGGTTCGCTTTCAGTTTCATGTTGGTCTTCATACAGAGCTACTCGGAACGGTCCGATTTGCGTCCGGTGCGGGCGGTTCCCGGACTGCATTCGCAGGCCTGTGAGCTTCGAGCACGACAGCGAGAACGTCCGGTGGGTTCATTGCGTTGAGGTTGCTCAGGATTGCGCGCAGTGTGCCTGTACGTATTGTTTCATATAGATTTCTATTTCGCACTGACAGTGTCGGAATTACACGCAGCTTGTTGCGACGAACACGAGCATCGCAACCGGTGGGGTGCAAGCGACTTACGCGTCGGCTGTGTGCCGACTGGGCGGCCGCGAGACAGGTACGCAGCGGAGCTTGGCTATCGAGCCGTTTGGCTGCCCACTGCTTACGTGCGGAACTTGTTTTTTGACTGGAACGTGCACAGGGCTTGCTCGCTCAACGCCAGTTTAATGCAAATTGAGCTTGCGAGGGCTGTCGTCTGGGTATTCCTTGGCGTCCCCTCGCGCCTGCCTTTCGCGCAACGGTCGCAAGGAACTGCACGGCACTGTGCCACCTGCACGCCGGCGATTCCGCATTCCAGGCAGCGGATGTTCGTCCAGGACTCATGGCACGAGGGAAGATCACGGTCAGGACAGTCGCACGGTCGCCCAGGTGTCCGCAGTTCACATGGCTGGACATTGCTGTATTACGATGCGGTTACAGCGACGAATGCTCACGGTGCTGGTCCCTAAGCAAATCGTTTCGCGCTTAGGATGCCGCCTTTGCAGCTCCGAGCCAGGGCGCGTGCCTGCCTTGAATTATGTTCACATTTCACGTTGCTGACTGTCTGCACCTCCAGTAAGCTCGCGCATTTCCGAGCTCCGTCGGAAACAACAACCATCCAGGACCACGATGGGAGCGGTACTCGCCGGTGTGCTGAACACCGGGACAAGCCAATCCCGCGCTGACGAGGGCGAGAGCATGGCGGCCTCGAGCCGTGGCCAAGTCCTCCCCATCGACCCCTTCGCCCGCGACTCAAACTGTCAATAGCAGACTGGAGCATATTGGCGCACGACGGCCGCGCACTCAGCATGTCTGCTCCGCGTTACCGCCCTGCCACGGTCGCGCACTTCTTGGTTCCTCGATCTCCGGGAGTACCGTTCAGCGTGATATCGTGTCCGCCGTCTGTGAGTGCGGCCTCGACGGCCTGTCCTAGTTTCATCCGGCAACAGTAGCTGAGGCTTAATTCTGAGCAGGGCGTGCGGAAAATCAGTATGTATTGCACTCTTTTCGAGCTTTATTTCGCGCTTAGGATGCAAATCGAAGCGTCTTGCAGCCAGTTCATGTTTTTTGCGAGAATCACGCCACGGACGGTGCGCGGGCCACTTCTCGTCGGCGCATCGCACTGCGAAGCGGGGAAAATAGCAGGTACGGCGCTCTCGGATATTGAGCTAGCCGTTTCACGGCGTAAGCTGACTGAATAGTATGTGATGAATGAACGTGCCGTCTGCATGCATGCGCTCGGAAGCTCGTGGCGAGGCAGGAGCTGCAAGAAGCAGGACTACGAGGCGAACCTGAGAGCAGCGGTTGGGCACGGTCTAAGCGGTGCGTCGCACGTCTTGAAGTCACATCAGTTCATACGAATTGCTGACGGCTCTCGCCTCAAGCGACCGCAGTGAACTGCATGCCTTGTGCCAGGAATTCCGTACCGTCGACTGCCATGTCCGTTTCGGACCTAGTACCGCTGGACATAAGGCGGGATTAGTCTCCACGTCGTTTGTGCTCAAGGTGTGGTGGACATCTCTATACTGCGTGCGACAGAGCTAGGAAGACTCACATCGGTGGCCTTTGGCGATAGCGATATTGTTTCGCGCTTAGGATGGTAGGTACGCGGCGGAATCAGGGTGCGTATCATATCATAACCGGGATCTACCCTCAGGCTGCTCCACAATCGGCATTAGTGTTTCGCGTCTCTATGTGGTATGTCAACATAAACAACAACCATCCATTACACGTTCGAGTTTGTGCCCCATCACAGAACATTCACTCTGCAAACCCAGACCGCGGAATTCCGGCGAGTCTCTAGTTCCAGAATCGTCAGGAACTGGAACCGCTTGCTACGACGAGCTGGAAGCATTTCGCGCATTAGGATGTTGTCCGTGCTGCTGAGAAAGTACGTGCATTCGCTTTAGGCCTAATTATCATCCCTTCCCGCTGACTTGTCGCATTCACCCTTGCGTTCCAGCGTCCGATTCCGTCCAGGTCTGCCGTCTATCATCATAAACAACAACATCCAGGACCTGCCCTTGCTCCACCTGACGACATATCCCCGCGACATGCGGACCTCTAAGGTTTGCGGATGGCAGCCGCTGACCTTGAAATAGCCATTCGGTTCTACAGCCCCAATCATCGTCCGGTCTCAGGCATCGGGCAGACAGATCCGTATATTTTATAGTTTTAGCCACCCGTTTAGAGTCGGACTTGGCTTGAATGTAGTTCCCGGCTGAACTTCGGTATTGTTGCATGGTCTGGCCACCACTTGGGTCGTACCCATAGAATCATCGCTCCGGCCATGCGATGTGGCTTCTAGCTGCCGAATCAATAATATTCTAGATAACGAGACGTGTAGAATACGCAGTGAATCGAGTGTCTCTACGATCGCGATGCAGTTAGCCATGGATCCGAGCACCGGCTTGAGCGCTCAAGCGCTCAACGGCTTGGCATCCAACCAACCACCACGGCTCCTTACCCGCACAGTTTTCCCAATGCGAACATCGTTCGGCCGTCGTGGCGCACTCAATCACTGTTTGAAACTGGGCCTAGGCGACTCTCCGGCTTGGACTTGGCGACGACGTGGAGTTCTCGGCCACGAAGCGTCTCGCTCTTGAGCTTCGTGGCACATCCCGATCTGCCAGCCTCGCTCTCCGTCTTCCTGGATCGCTTGCAACGCACTACGTACTTGCTTCGTGTCACTTGACGACTGGTGCAGACTCGGATATACATAGTGACTGTCGGCTGGTGCACATCGCCAGCGCGACGTGCCTCGACTAGTGCCTGGCTGCTTCTACGGCTTGACACCCACGCGATCTCTCGACCATTGTGGCGCGCAGGGCCTTCTCCGGCCACGTTTTTCAAGCGACAGTTGAAAAAGGTGAGTCTCACAAGTAGGCCATGTGTATCGTCCGTTGCGGTCTTCGAGCGAGTGCTGGCATGCTGGCGGGACCACGTCGGAGCCGGGACGATGCTTGGTGAGCGAAAACGCTCGAGTGTGCCGTTGATCGCTTCTGCCCTCAGGGCACCTTCCGGAGCCGTTCGGGTGTCAATTCCGGCCGCCGTTCTCACTGGGGCAGCAAGCGGTGTGGTTACACGATGCAAGTGTGATCCGAGAGCAGCGATGCCATCGCCAGCACTCGCGCCGCCATCATGGCTCAAGTAAGTAGCTCTGTTCCGGACCCTCCGATCATTGCATTCCCTTATGCTCGAGCTCACGACGACCCTGGCCTGCTCTTCGGCCTGCTTGGCTGTGTTTCCCCGTCGACTCCATGGCTGCTTCCATCCCTCCCTCCGAGTCGCTCCTCCACCTCCTCTCCCGTACGGCATTGACTCGACTCACAAGCACCTTCCGAGCTCTCCTCGGTCGTCGCCCCTCCGCCGTATCATCGAGTGAAACCGCTGTCAAACTCCTGTTCGGTCGACATGGACGTTCTCTACCGGCAGCATGCGATTGCGCATCGTGCTTGCGTCGGGATGCCTGGCTTACATTTGGAGTCTGAGGTCAAAGACTCTTGTGGTGAGTACATTTCCGTGTCTCTGTGCCCTCGAGCTGCAGCCATCCAGCACCCGCCTTCCAGCATGTCCCTCTCCGAGGCTTTGTCTGGCACGCAGCTGCGAGCCTGCATGTGTGAACGGTGCATGCTCGTAACTGGTAGTTCATTTATTCGATGCTTGATGCTTGTCATGCGAAATGGCAGGTTATCCAGCAACCTCGGCGGCTGAACGACCCTGTAAGGTGAGTCAATTTTCGACTTGCACAGTACACGCTCACCTTGACGTGCATGTCACGCACAGCGCTCCGGAGCGCAGCCGGCTCTGGGTGCAACAGAGTTGGTGCCTATGTATTCTTGGACAGCATCGGCGAGTGCAAGTTCCATGGGCTGTAGAACAGGTGAGTGTGGTCGCGTTTTCAGATGCATCCCGAAGTACGCATACCTCCAGTGCGCCGGCGGATGCATCAACGGAGCACGTCATTAGACGGCCATGGATCCATACTTCAAAGTATGTCGCCTTTCGCGTGGTGCGTCCTCTCTTTTACGAGTTTTGCGCACTGAGGAACCGGATACCGGGGTCCGTGTTGCCTGCTGTCGACTCGGATTCCGCTGTGGAAAGCAAAGGGGTGCACTCACGGTAGGCTGTCGAGAGGTGAGTTTTCCTCAATACTCGTCTGCATCATAGCCGGCTGAATAATAGTCTGCGTATCAGCCCTCCCGTGGCACGGAGGCCATCGCTGAGACTCACACTGGGGTCGTCTCCCATGAGGTACTCCCGGCCACTCCGAGCGGTCGCGAGGACTCGGGAGACTTCAGTACGTGTGTGCGGGACGCCCGGCCACAGACATCGAAGTTCAAGGTGAGCCGGCTGGTTTTTTGCAGTCGTGCAGGGCCAGTTCCACTGGAATTGGTCTGAGCACAATGTTTCGTACGAGGTGCTCTGCAAGCTGTATTGTCCACCGGGATCGACAATTGCCAACCCGGACTCTTGTCGGCCTCCGAGCGGGCAGCAGGCTATCCGCCTCCGCGACGAGGAGTCCGGCGCGCGACTGGTTTCGCGCTTAGGGTATGCGCGGTGGGAACAGCCCGCTCTCCATCCTGCGTGAATGACATGGTGAGCACCGACGCGTCGCACACAACGGACATATCGCTCCAGACGTAGGGGCCATTCAGACGATTTGGATGGCTCGAGAACACTCTGTACGGGACGCCCGGCAGAATGTGTCGCACCCAAGGTGAGCGTGGCTGCATTTGCGGGATTCGTGCTGGCCGGATGTGCGTGTGCCTGACCCCGAGCTTTCGCAGGAGCAGCCGGCACAGGCGACTGCGGTGTGCGGCTGGGGTTTCGACCTGGAAGCCGGCATGGCAACCCGGGCGCAATGGACCAAAGACCAACGCGACACAGGGCGCGGAGAGTTTGCGCGCGCGGGGGCTGAGCTCCGGAGACGTGCAACAAGACGGGGCGGGGAGTGCCTGTATTTGGAGCCCGCGTGTTTGCCTGGAGGACAGAGGGGAGAATAAGTACATTCTGTAGCCATGTATGCATACTGTACATCTTGCAACAAAGCCTCCCTCCCGCAACTCCGAGCAGACAGCCTCTGCCTCCCGCCCGTGAGCCTCGAAAACTGCGAATCCGTCTCCACTGTGTCGCACCATCTCCCCCATGTCCATCTCTCCTGGCCCCTTGTCCATCTCTCCTGGCCCCTTGTCCATCTCCCTTGCACCCTTGTCTCCCAGAGTCCGTGTTTGTTTCTCTGGCCATTCTCGCTCGCCTGCCGTGCCCCGCAAACAAGCACCGCGGATCAGCACGCTCGCACCAGGGCCCGAGACCGGTGCCCGCCAAGACGGAGATACCGACGCCCTCATGGCGGACCGCAGAGCAGCGGTCATGCGCTGCCACTCTCGCCCCGGACCCTATCCAGATGGTCCTTGCATCGTTCATGCCATCAATAGAACCCAGTCAGGCCAACGATGGAAACGCATACCGGGACCTATTGCCACTCGTGCCTCCGCTTGCGTTACGCGGCCATCCGTCCGCACACGTTGATGGATGGGTTTGTCAGGTGGCAGCTGCCTCGGGATCCCGCGTGCATCTGTAGGCGGAAAATAGGACGGGCGTCGGGGATATAATGGCTGGAATGGAGGGGAGCGGACACCTCAACGCCGAAACTTGCACAACATTGTCCACAGTCCGGCATGTTGCCCCAGCTCCTCGCCAGCGCTGTCCTCGTGAACGCCGTCGCGCTCTCAGCCCTCGCCGCTGGGCCTGCCCCAGGCCAGATCAAAAACCTCGTCACCTTCGGCGACTCCTACACCGACGTCGTGAGTTCATCTTTCGCATTTCCGAGCAAAAACATACACCAGCACTCACCTTCACCGCGTCGGCGTCCACCAGGATGGGCATGCAGACGGCGGGATCATGTGGCCCGTCTTCGCCTCACAGGACGGCAACTTCGGGCTCTTCCCCTTCGCCAAGTCCGGCGCGACGTGCTCCAACAACCTGACCGACCGCCCCTTCCCGTCCGTGTTCGAGTCCCAGCTCCCGGCCTACTTCGCCGAGAAGGCCAACGGGTCGCTCGCCGCGCTCAAGCCCGAGGACACGATCTACACGCTCTGGATCGGCACGAACGACGTCGGGGTCAACGCGCTGCTGACGGGAAGCCAGACCCCGGGCGTGACGGTCGCGGACACGGTGACGTGCGCGGTGGAATGGGTGCGGACGATGTACGCCAGCGGCGCGCGGAACTTCATCTTCCAGAACGTGAGTGTCACCCTGTCTGCATGCACTGTATGGCACTGGCAGGAGAAATGCGCGATACTCACCGGAATGAAACGACGACTCGGAACATGAACGCCACAGATGATCCCGCTGGAAACCACCCCGCTCTACTCGGCGGACTCGTACCCGAACCGGTACTGGACCGCGCAGCGCAACACGACCGAGTGGAGCGTCTTCATGAAGGAGCTCACCACGTCCGGCAACGCCATCGCCTGCCTCGAGCTCCAGCTCCTCGCCCCGATTCTACATGGCGCGCACATCGGTGAGCTGCGCCAGCGGGGAACAAGCAGAGCGGTACTCACTAACCGCGCCACAGGCTTCTTCGACTCGCACTCCCTCTTCGCGGAAATGTTTGCGCATCCGCAGCTGTACCTAAATGGCACCGCGCCGCTGAACGTCACCGGCGCCGTGCACTCGTGCGTCTTTGAGCTGAACGAGAGCACGGGTGACCCGGGGGTGTGCACGGACGCGACGGGGACCGACCAGGACAGCTTCTTATGGTGCGTCGTCTTCTGGGCTGGAGTTCCGTGTAGTCTGTGGGTGTAGTGGTGCTGACGGCTGGTCCACGGACAGGTTCGACGAGCTACACCCGTCCGTTCAGGCGGAGCGAGTCGTGGCGAAGGCGATCTCGGATGTCATCCACAGGAGATCGGAAAAGTGGATTACCTGGCTGTCGTGAGGATGAGGCATTCGGAAGGAGGCTTGTAGAAGAAGGCGGGCACATTGCATCTGTTCTCGACGTGTCACAGGACACAGGCCGAAAAATGGGCAGAGGACGTACCTCTGATTCCTCTAACAGCATCCAATAATCCAAAGCTACAGCGTATACGAGGAAAAAGCGCACCAAACTCACCGGAGGCACCGTCGCTGCTGTACCCCACTCAAGCCTTGGACTCCGATTTCCCTCCCCGGCCCCTGCCCTCATCCCTTCACACACACACAGACGTACAGCATAATTGCACCCCAGAGCCTCATGCATTGAACATAGAAAGTGAAATACGCACATAAAGATCTACTAAAATACTGTCCCTCCAACACGGGCCGCCCCCGACACCAAGTCCGTCGGTACGATCTTGAGATGAAGGATGTCGCTCTCCCCCGCGAAATGGTTCAAGGCCCTCCCAGAGGCGTGCGCCGAGTGTGAGTCGAGCAGAGAGCATCCTCGCGCCGCGCCCGATTGCGGTCTCACCGCGTTTCACGAGTTGTGATTGGCTCGTGCAACACTCTCGATCGCGTTTCTGCCTCGTATAAGCGCTCGTCGTCTCTGCTTTCCTCGCGTTTTGCACACTCCTTGCAGCCTCGTTCTCGCTTGCTGCGCGCCCTTCGCCCCCACTTCTCCCCGCTTTCCTCTCGCTTCCACGACCATTCTGCCTCGTATTACCACGCATACATCAAGCCGACCTCGGCCTCGTTCGCTCTTTCCCGGTCAACGTCGCCCCAGCCCCTTCCTCGACACTCTCGCCTCCAGTCCCGCTC
>CM035311.1:3410760-3645263 GCA_002900995.3 Ganoderma boninense
AATCATAGCTACGTCGAAGACCTCGAAAGCAGGCTAGAAAGCATGGAGAAGCTCGTCAGTCAGGTGAGGTTGTTCATGCGCCTCTCCCTAATCTTGCTAAGATGGCGATCCCCCAGCTCGCCGCCCCCGGCACAGACGTAGCCAAAACACTCGATGCCGAGCATCCAAACAGCAATGCGATTCAGAGCGTGGTGGCACAGTCAGAGCAGCCGCACGCCGGATCTGGGTCTCGCGCCGTCGAGCTCCCGCCCAGTTGTCCGTCACTGACCATCGCGCCCACGCCACCGGCTGCAGCCGATGGTAACGATCCACCGAGTGAAGACGAAGCGGCTGAGCTCGACGAGGAGCTCACGGGGCCCATGCAGAAGCTGTCCATGCACTTGCAGCCGTCCCGCTACCACGGGAAATCCAGCGGGCTAGTGTTCTTACGTTCCGCGCTGGCGTTTACGAACAAGCGCATCGGGCCTCTGCCTGCATTGAAATATGGACGAACACCAACCAGTAAGCTCATCTTGCTTTCCGAATTTCTTATATCATGATCTGACTGAGTGTGCGCCGTACAGTGGCTGAAACCGTTCGTGGACGACGACTTCCCCGTGTTCGAAGCGAGCCTCTTTCCGCCGCCCGATCTGCTCGACGCGCTCGTGGAGCTGTATTTCCACCATATGAACTCCCACTTCCCGTTGCTGCACGGCCCCATGTTCACGCAGGCTGTCAAGGCCGGGAAACACCTCGTCGAGGGCGGCTTCGGCGCGACGGTGATGCTGGTGTGCGCGATTGGCTCGCGGTTCACGCGCGATCCGCGTGTCCTTCTGGCGGAGTCGAACTACCACCCTTACTCTGCGGGGTGGAAGTGGTTTCAGGCAGTCGAGAGGGCGCGGAGGCTGTCGTTCGCGCCTGCCGGGCTGCATGACCTTCAGGTCTATGCCGTACGCGGTTTGAGTTCCTCCGATGCGAACCTCCAATGACACGTCCTTCCTCCAGCTTATGGCGCTGTTCTTGTACGGGTCGAACGCGCCTGCGGGGATATGGGCGGTGGTCGGGGCGGGCATCCGGGCGGCCGTCGAAGTCGGGGTGCACCGTAAGCGGATGTACTCTCCGACGCCAAACGTCGAGGAGGAGCTCTGGCGGCGGGCGTTCTGGTGAGTACTGGTGCCATGGGCTGTGCCAGACCAGACTGTGAGCTCGGGGACTCGGACGCCGTAGGATATTGGTGTTGCTGGAGTGGACGCAAGGCTATGGCTTTGGCCGGCCGTGCTCCATTCACGATGAAGAGTGAGCTCAGCCGCCGCGCGCTTCCGAGGCCCGTTGCACTAATTAGCCAAAATCAGTTTCGACCTCGCGCTTCCGACAGAGTGCGACGACTTGGCACTCGTGGAGACGAGGTGTGGGCGGGGCCCTGGCGCAGATTGGCTGATTCGCGGTGTTTGTTCCAGGGTCGGGCGACGCGAGGGCGAACAGCCAAAGAAACAAACACGGACTCTGGACGGGCAGGAAGTGGAGGAAGTGCAGGAACTTGAAGTGGATGAAGTGCAGGAAGTGGGCAGGAGGACGGCACTGTGGTGTGGGTGGCCGGTGTTCTGGTACGCAGGAGAAGCGGGCTTCAAGGTGAGCGTAATTGGGCGGTGGACACGCCGTGTTCTATTCAGAGCGAACGCGGAGTGTACATAGTCTACAATAACAATTCTTTTATGCCCTACTCCTCCAGGCGAACGTGCAGGCTGCACTTGGATCCGCCCCGTGAGCCCTCTGCCTGTCCGTCATACATCTCAGAAGATCCCCCAATGCGTGCGCACGATCCCAATGTTGCACCGGACGTCGCGACCACTCTGCGGGTGTCGTCGCGCTCGGTCGGTGTCGGGTTCTGCAACTCGTCAGTGTACTTGCCAGACTCGCTGTACCCTTATGGCCGCAACCTGCCGGGCACTGAGCTCCTGCAAAGTCAGAGTCTGCCGTGCATCACAAATCCAGCAAACCCAGCCGTGCTCACCTTGTGGTTCGATGCAACCAGCCGGGCGGAATCCACAAACCCAGCCGATGCAATCAGCCGGGCGCCGCAGATAGAACATCGTCAACTTGAAGTCCTCGGAGTTAGTCTGTGGTGCACCTCCCGGACATCTCGGGGCTCACCACGTGGAGAGCGCGATGCTCCGATGTGCATCCTAAGCGCGAAATCCATCGCCAAGGTCTGCTCCACCAGTCGTATCTCAACGCGACTCGCTAGGGCTGGATCCAGCTCAACTGCCGACCTGTCAGTACGACCTGCACGCCAAAAAGAGGCATACCTTGTGCTTTGACACATGTGCAGCTGTGAATTGCGAACACGGCCGGCTCAGCCGTGCTTACCATGTCCTTCGACACGATCCGCCGGGCGCCCCGCTGGGAATGCTCACAAGTCCTCTAAAACCTCGGAACAGTTGCGGAGTGCGGAGGGATGCGTCACCGGCCGGGCTGATGATGCAACACAGCCGTGTTCACCACATCGTCAAGACGAGGAGTGGACTGCCTGGCGGCGCATCCTAAGCGCGAAACAGAGGTCGAATTCAAAACCGACGTCAAAAAGCTCACCTCCTTTGAAATTGTCGACACAACTGTTCCACCAGCCAACCGACGCACGACGCTTGCTGCCGAGGCCGTCCCGGTGCCTCGAACGAATTAAACCACGAGGCGAGCCTTGATGCTGCCGCCAACTACCAACGCGCGCAAACACACCATTCAGCCGGATATCATCCTGAGAGGTACCAACAGCGACAACTCACACACCATGTGTATCCCTGCTGATGGAATATGCGGGGGAAATGCGCAAGCCTGTCCTTCAGCCTTGAGGTCTGTTGCCGGGTACGTTGGCCAGCGTGGTCCTCCGTAGAAAACGAAATCAGCCAGACACACTACTGAGGCATTTTGTGAACAACTCACCTGTCCTCTGGCGGCACCCGGCGCCGTCGAAGAATACATAGCACCAACTCTGGTTTCCAACCCAGAGCTCGCCCCAGTCAGAAGCACCAGTCTGTCAGGACGTCCGAGTCGGTGAGCGAATAATGTCCGAGTCAGAAACTGACTAACCCTGTTTCTCTCTTTTAGCCGCTGAGTCTGTCCGATATCCCACCATTGCATCAGCCAGGCGTTCCCATCACCAGTTGTCGAAGAGACTTTAGAATCGATGGGCGCAGTCAGTTGCAGTCTGTGATGTCGCAGAGCAGTGACGACGGGGGATGGCTTGACGATGCTGCGAGTCGAGGGAACGATGGAACAGAGAGGTGATGGAGCGAGAGGACTCGGAAGGGGCCATGATGACAGCGGGAAGAGAACGGGATGGGGACAGAGCCCTGGCTGGACGACAGGCGATCGAGTGGTCATAGAGTTGGGCAAAGGGCACCCAGAGCCTGAGAGCGAGGGCTGGCATGCAACTGCAGTCTACGTACTTGAGCCGCTTGAATGCCACGCCAAGTGGTGTGCTATCCGAGGACCGACACAGCGGAGAGAGCAGACTCGGAGATCCTAATCGCCGTGTGGCCATCTAGCCGTCCGGCGATCTCCCTGAGCCCTGGGACCGTGCACGCATCTGCATGGAAACACAGTAATTTACACGCACCTCGACCAGGTACGCTTTGCGGACCGCGCGTACTACCCCGATAAATCGCATCCCGTAACCACACCTGTTGGCAACGCGGGCACCGAGCCCGACATCAGACAACAATGCCCCCAGACAGCAGAATAAGTCGAATCCAAGTAACATGGCCAACAGCGGCCGACATGCAAGGTTTTCGCCTCGAGCAATTTCCTGAGCCAGTCCGCAGCAGCCCAGGTACCCGTTCGCGAATGAACGCAAGGGGCGAATAATCGAGCCGATGTCCAATACGCAGAGATACCGGCAAGCAGTTGGTAAGCTCACCTCAATATGGGATTATACACTCGGCCGGAGAGGAGACTCGGGCCATATGGCAAGCAGACGAGGGACAAGGGAGTGGCTGATGAGTCGCTGGGGGAGGTGCATTGAGCTGGCAGCATGTGCGAGCCAGTGTTGCCAGCGAAAGAGCTACAGGAAGCGAGTCATGTTTGTAGCCGTAATGTCAAGGGCCAAGCTAGCGGGTCGGCATAGACCATGAGGCCTGAGGCCGGGTTCAGCGACACGTCGCATGCGACGCTTCAGGGGCCGAAAACTCCACAGCCCTCAAAACTGACAGCAGACGGCCGCATAAACCCAGTTCTAGAGCGTCTCCGAGTATTTGATAGCAGCCGAAAGTTGGTGCATGTTCGGGAGACGTCGTGGCCGAGGAGAGATGGCGGTGGTCGGATGCCAAGCAGCTGAGCGCCCAAAGACCCCGACGGACGCCGAGCTTGGCCGGCTCGTAACTTCATCAGATTCGGCCGTGAAAGCTTTCTGGTCCCTACCACGCTATTCGTTTCGTAGTACAGTAATTTAAATGTTCATGGGATACACAATGTGAAGGTGCACGCATTTTTATAGACACTGCTGACTGCGTGGGTTTGAGTCCGAGCTCGACGAGGCACTCAGAGCTACGACATTCTTCAACCGATGCTAAAACGTATACACATAAATCTAGAACACCACTCAATTTCCGCATATAGTGCCTGGCGGACTCATTCGCTTCTGCAACCATGCCGGATGAACTTTACAGCTGCGGCGCATTGCGACAACTGATGATGTCGGGTTCTGTGACTTTCAGAGCATTGCCTCAAGCCAGGCGGCGGCCCTGGATGGTTGTTGTTTATGTCGACAGACAACATAGGTGCAAGGGCTGAAAGGCAAAATAAGACCGTCAACATCAGGAATAGGAACGCAGATTGCAACTGCGGGCATGTACCTAGCTCCGAGTCGCAAATGCACCATCCTCAGCGCGAAACAACATCGTCTCGAGTTTTCCCATCCACCATAAGCGACGCTCGGCATATACGTGCTTTCGTGCCTGCCTAGCACTGCGGCCAAGCCGTCGACGGCCAAGTAGCACCGTGTAGCAGCCGTCGCCGGCTACAGACTTGATGAACATCTGCGGCCGAGGCAAAGCGATTGCACGCCGGCCGTGACGACTGTCCCGCAAATAAACCAATTCTTTTCATTCCGGGTGCACATCCTAGGCAGGAAAAAACCTCGACAGGCTCGTTGTACGTACGTCTGTTATGCTAAAGCGAGAAACCGAAAGTGCGGGCACGTCCTCTGAGCCGTGCACAACAGCTCCAGTCGTCGGCCTGTGAGTGGTACTAGCCGCTTGAAGGCCGAGGGAAGTGAAATTCGAGACGCAGGGCGACAGCGGTAAAGGAGGACACCCGCATCCTAAGCGCGAAACGCGACACCAGCGGTCGCGCAGTCCGCATGCCACGGCAGCGGCCACCCCTGATTTGAAGCAGAAGCGAGTGCGTTGCGGGCGACGCAGAGAGCGGGAACGACATCTGAAACCCCGGGGCTTGAAGCCGCCAGGGCTCTCGGCTTGGTGTTCCCGCACCACTGCCACCAATGGCACGTCGGTCCTGTGGTTCGTACGAGCTGTTCTCTGGTGGTGGCACGGCGTCGCGACTTGGCACTGCAGGCCATCGGTGGTTGGTGTCCATGGACGACAGACAACACGGGAGCGGGGGAGCGTACATGCACATTCTGACAGTCAGCGACTAGAACCAATACCAGGACATGAACACAACACGCACCTTGACTCCAAGCTGGGCAGACGGCATCCTAAGCGCGAAACCATGTCGCTAAGGACCGCCGTGAGCTTTTCCGGGTGGTGCGCCGTGCATGAAGCGCGATGCTGTGAATTTGCTGCCACCTTTTCTCCCACCACAAGGCCAAGATGGTGCTCGCATGCAGCACAATGTGGCCGTCCGCTACTCTGGGCAGTTTCAGAGCTTCAGCACCACCGGCGTAAACTCGAGAAGGACAACGTACTGCGATACCATGCCCTGGCAGCTATCCTGACATGCTTGGCAAGCTCGCCGTTAGACGGTGTCCCGTGTTGGCGAACGGCGTTGCAACTGCATCAAGTGGAAATATGGAGAACATCAGCACCGTCGTCAAACATCCCATGGCCGCGTATCGTCGCGTACCTATCCTGCGACCGGCCAGACGTCCGGCTGCAACGGCGCGTTCACGCATTGATCGTGGTGTAATTGCCATACGGCCGTGCACTGGATTCAGCTTCTACGACGGGCATCCTAAGCGCGAAACAAAAATCGCCAGGGGTGCAATACGTACTCATTTACCCATGCCGCACTCGAAATGGGATCCCAACAGGCCTCCACAGGGGAGAGAACATCCTGCAGGCCACCCAAATGCCCTCAGCGCAGACACTGAGACAGCGGGCGAAACGATCTTGGAGGGTGGTTGGTTCCCTGGGACCGAGACGGCGAGACATTCCGCATCCTAAGCGCGAAAAGCGCAAGTGGCCGATGTGCGGGGCACACATGCCGCCCTCGGGCTTTCAGACGAGGATTCCAATGACCTAGAAACGGGCGGAGGACGGGGGCGGTCACGACGAACGGGGACATCCACATCCGGCATGCAAAACGCGAGAGCGGCCGCCGTGTAGCGTGGATCGCCGTCGCGGCGTGTTCCGAGTTCGAAGCGCGACCAAAGAGACTTGGAGTCGGAGAGGGCTGGGCCAGGCTGCGAGGCCGCCGTCCTCTCGCACGGCCTCTGTCGCATCGTAATCCAGCGGTTCTGTTCCCCGATGTGCCAGTGACGGCGCGGCCAGGGTCTGTCGTCGCCTTGGCGGCTGCGGGCGTGCGGGCGTGCGTGCTTATTCGCGGACAGGGTCCTACAAGAGGTACGCAGCTAGCCGACATGGATGATCATCGAAGGAGAGCGACTGCCGCCGCGAGAGCATCAGGTACGTACCTGGTCAGCCGGCGCCCATAAATTGCGTTTTCCCGCTTGTCTGGCCCGAGTTGCAGCAAATGTCGGCAGGAGTGCGGGGATGGCGGCCGAGTGAGGAGAGGTGGAGATCGGACACCGACGAGGCCGGTGGCCTGTGTGCACTGTCTGGCCAGCGTTGGTCCGTGCGCACGGAGATGCGAGACGTGGGCAAAATATAAAGCAGGAGAGCGGGCAGACGGGGACCATCGTCCGTCCAGCTTGGTGTGTGCTCGTGCCCGCCGTCCATGTCCACCTGCACCTGCACCTCTGTCGCCTACGATGCGTGCTGCAACGCCGCGTAAGTTCCCACTCCATTTTCACGGGTCAGAGCCCATACTCACCAAATGCGACAGTCCAAGTCTGGTCCGGTGCGGTTGGCCCACGCTGACCGTGTCCTCGAACAGCGTCTCCTCTGGAGGTCATGCCGGCACGGGCATTGAGGGACTCACACTGTAGAGCAGGTGGGCACGTGTAGATGGACGGAGCGAGACAGCGAAGAGACGGACGGCATGACTGGAGGTGGTGCATGTAGATCCGAGCACAGAGGCTGCGTTACCAGCTACTACGTTGTGCGGCCATCCCTCCTGTCTGTTGCAGCCTGGAGGTACGCCATTGCGGCTTGATTCGAACGGCAGGGAACAGAAGACGTTTGATGAGAGTTGCACAGACGTCGTCTGTTCCTTCCGCACCTGCCCCAGCAGGGCTTGCCGAGCACTGTGGCCCGACGTGTGGCGCTTACGGCACGGCCGGCCGAGGGGTGTTGTGGATGCTGAAATGTAAAGTTGTCGTACAGTTAGAATGTGGCGAGTGGATCAGGGACGCACCGGTGAAAACCCAGCGGGACACGTTGCCACTGTGGATGCAGGCATAGACTCAGTCGTTGTAGTCTCCGAGCGGAGAGACTTGCCGGTGCGACTATGCTGTGTGGATTCTAGGATAGGCGGCGGCAGCGTTCTGGGCGGACTCAGGCTAGAACGGCTGTGCCAGTGGGTGGGGGGACGAGACCTGAGATGCCGGCGAGTGGTGGGGCATGAATACAACACATGCATGGAGAAACTGGGGCCAGGAGTGGGAGAAACGATGGCGAAAAGGGCGGGGCCTGAGAGGAGTTGGCGAGGAACGAGCGAGAACGAGGCTGCGACGAGCGTGCAAAACGAGAGGAAAGCAGAGATGGCGAGCGCCTACTCGAGGCAAACGCGCGATCGAGAGGGTCGCGGCAGCCAATCAGAACTCGTGAACTGCGCGCGGTGCACCAGATCGGGGCCGGGGCTGGTGGGCACTCGTCGCTCACACATCGACATCCACGACAGCAGACTGCACCCGTCCACAGCCGTCGACTGGCCGATGGCCCACTCTTGCTGACGTGATACAGCACAGCACACTCCCTGGGGAAGTACCCGAGAGTCGCGGCTTGACCTTAATCCTCCACACACGCACCTCCCGACGACATAGTAGAGGCCACAACATTCAAGCCCAGAGTCATTCCGAGAGCATGTCTTCTGCAGACGAGACCCCGATCCCCGCCTTCAAGAAGCGCAAGTTTCAGCGCGCGTGCGACTCTTGCAGACGTAAAAAGAGTGAGCCCTCTCCGACACCTTTTCCAAAACCTTTGCGGCTTAATCACCACCTTCGCAGTCAAATGTAGGCCATGGCTACCAGGTCGACGAAACCATGCTGATCTTAGGGCATCCTTTACACAGGCGATGGCTCCGAGATGATCGACAGTCGCTGCTCAGATTGCACGGTGCATCGTGCTGAATGCACTTACCTGCAGGCACCCGTGGTGCGTACTGAATTCCCTTGTGCTGTAACTCGATGCTCAACATTTCATCACAACGCAGAAAAATAGCCGTTATACAAAAAGGTTGGTTTCTCTCCGTCGCCAGTCTCGTGCTTCAGCCCACCACGTTCCGAATTCAATACACGACGGGCCAGGTAGGCGTTTGGAGCGTTTGGAAACAGTGTAGAAACTTGCGCAGAAATTTCAAGTTTCTTTGAGTTTCCGGGCCGGGGTGTTTCAGTGTCCTGAACCAGTGATGATGGCGGATACTTGAGCGGATACTGCCAAAAATACGGGTCCCTCCGAAAATCTGTACCGCTCGTGCTAACTTAATTATAGCTACGTCGAAGACCTCGAAAGCAGGCTAGAAAGCATGGAGAAGCTCGTCAGTCAGGTGAGGTTGTTCATGCGCCTCTCCCTAATCTTGCTAAGATGGCGATCTCCCAGCTCGCCGCCCCCGGCACAGACGTAGCCAAAACACTCGATGCCGAGCATCCAAACAGCAATGCGATTCAGAGCGTGGTGGCACAGTCAGAGCAGCCGCACGCCGGATCTGGGTCTCGCGCCGTCGAGCTCCCGCCCAGTTGTCCGTCACTGACCATCGCGCCCACGCCACCGGCTGCAGCCGATGGTAACGATCCACCGAGTGAAGACGAAGCGGCTGAGCTCGACGAGGAGCTCACGAGGCCCATGCAGAAGCTGTCCATGCACTTGCAGCCGTCCCGCTACCACGGGAAATCCAGCGGGCTAGTGTTCTTACGTTCCGCGCTGGCGTTTACGAACAAGCGCATCGGGCCTCTGCCTGCATTGAATATGGACGAACACCAACCAGTAAGCTCATCTTGCTTTCCGAATTTCTTATATCATGATCTGACTGAGTGTGCGCCGTACAGTGGCTGAAACCGTTCGTGGACGACGACTTCCCCGTGTTCGAAGCGAGCCTCTTTCCGCCGCCCGATCTGCTCGACGCGCTCGTGGAGCTGTATTTCCACCATATGAACTCCCACTTCCCGTTGCTGCACGGCCCCATGTTCACGCAGGCTGTCAAGGCCGGGAAACACCTCGTCGAGGGCGGCTTCGGCGCGACGGTGATGCTGGTGTGCGCGATTGGCTCGCGGTTCACGCGCGATCCGCGTGTCCTTCTGGCGGAGTCGAACTACCACCCTTACTCTGCGGGGTGGAAGTGGTTTCAGGCAGTCGAGAGGGCGCGGAGGCTGTCGTTCGCGCCTGCCGGGCTGCATGACCTTCAGGTCTATGCCGTACGCGGTTTGAGTTCCTCCGATGCGAACCTCCAATGACACGTCCTTCCTCCAGCTTATGGCGCTGTTCTTGTACGGGTCGAACGCGCCTGCGGGGATATGGGCGGTGGTCGGGGCGGGCATCCGGGCGGCCGTCGAAGTCGGGGTGCACCGTAAGCGGATGTTACTCTCCGACGCCAAACGTCGAGGAGGAGCTCTGGCGGCGGGCGTTCTGGTGAGTACTGGTGCCATGGGCTGTGCCAGACCAGACTGTGAGCTCGGGGACTCGGACGCCGTAGGATATTGGTGTTGCTGGAGTGGACGCAAGGCTATGGCTTTGGCCGGCCGTGCTCCATTCACGATGAAGAGTGAGCTCAGCCGCCGCGCGCTTCCGAGGCCCGTTGCACTAATTAGCCAAAATCAGTTTCGACCTCGCGCTTCCGACAGAGTGCGACGACTTGGCACTCGTGGAGACGAGGTGTGGGCGGGGCCCTGGCGCAGATTGGCTGATTCGCGGTGTTTGTTCCAGGGTCGGGCGACGCGAGGGCGAACAGCCAAAGAAACAAACACGGACTCTGGACGGGCAGGAAGTGGAGGAAGTGCAGGAACTTGAAGTGGATGAAGTGCAGGAAGTGGGCAGGAGGACGGCACTGTGGTGTGGGTGGCCGGTGTTCTGGTACGCAGGAGAAGCGGGCTTCAAGGTGAGCGTAATTGGGCGGTGGACACGCCGTGTTCTATTCAGAGCGAACGCGGAGTGTACATAGTCTACAATAACAATTCTTTTATGCCCTACTCCTCCAGGCGAACGTGCAGGCTGCACTTGGATCCGCCCCGTGAGCCCTCTGCCTGTCCGTCATACATCTCAGAAGATCCCCCAATGCGTGCGCACGATCCCAATGTTGCACCGGACGTCGCGACCACTCTGCGGGTGTCGTCGCGCTCGGTCGGTGTCGGGTTCTGCAACTCGTCAGTGTACTTGCCAGACTCGCTGTACCCTTATGGCCGCAACCTGCCGGGCACTGAGCTCCTGCAAAGTCAGAGTCTGCCGTGCATCACAAATCCAGCAAACCCAGCCGTGCTCACCTTGTGGTTCGATGCAACCAGCCGGGCGGAATCCACAAACCCAGCCGATGCAATCAGCCGGGCGCCGCAGATAGAACATCGTCAACTTGAAGTCCTCGGAGTTAGTCTGTGGTGCACCTCCCGGACATCTCGGGGCTCACCACGTGGAGAGCGCGATGCTCCGATGTGCATCCTAAGCGCGAAATCCATCGCCAAGGTCTGCTCCACCAGTCGTATCTCAACGCGACTCGCTAGGGCTGGATCCAGCTCAACTGCCGACCTGTCAGTACGACCTGCACGCCAAAAAGAGGCATACCTTGTGCTTTGACACATGTGCAGCTGTGAATTGCGAACACGGCCGGCTCAGCCGTGCTTACCATGTCCTTCGACACGATCCGCCGGGCGCCCCGCTGGGAATGCTCACAAGTCCTCTAAAACCTCGGAACAGTTGCGGAGTGCGGAGGGATGCGTCACCGGCCGGGCTGATGATGCAACACAGCCGTGTTCACCACATCGTCAAGACGAGGAGTGGACTGCCTGGCGGCGCATCCTAAGCGCGAAACAGAGGTCGAATTCAAAACCGACGTCAAAAGCTCACCTCCTTTGAAATTGTCGACACAACTGTTCCACCAGCCAACCGACGCACGACGCTTGCTGCCGAGGCCGTCCCGGTGCCTCGAACGAATTAAACCACGAGGCGAGCCTTGATGCTGCCGCCAACTACCAACGCGCGCAAACACACCATTCAGCCGGATATCATCCTGAGAGGTACCAACAGCGACAACTCACACACCATGTGTATCCCTGCTGATGGAATATGCGGGGGAAATGCGCAAGCCTGTCCTTCAGCCTTGAGGTCTGTTGCCGGGTACGTTGGCCAGCGTGGTCCTCCGTAGAAAACGAAATCAGCCAGACACACTACTGAGGCATTTTGTGAACAACTCACCTGTCCTCTGGCGGCACCCGGCGCCGTCGAAGAATACATAGCACCAACTCTGGTTTCCAACCCAGAGCTCGCCCCAGTCAGAAGCACCAGTCTGTCAGGACGTCCGAGTCGGTGAGCGAATAATGTCCGAGTCAGAAACTGACTAACCCTGTTTCTCTTTTAGCCGCTGAGTCTGTCCGATATCCCACCATTGCATCAGCCAGGCGTTCCCATCACCAGTTGTCGAAGAGACTTTAGAATCGATGGGCGCAGTCAGTTGCAGTCTGTGATGTCGCAGAGCAGTGACGACGGGGGATGGCTTGACGATGCTGCGAGTCGAGGGAACGATGGAACAGAGAGGTGATGGAGCGAGAGGACTCGGAAGGGGCCATGATGACAGCGGGAAGAGAACGGGATGGGGACAGAGCCCTGGCTGGACGACAGGCGATCGAGTGGTCATAGAGTTGGGCAAAGGGCACCCAGAGCCTGAGAGCGAGGGCTGGCATGCAACTGCAGTCTACGTACTTGAGCCGCTTGAATGCCACGCCAAGTGGTGTGCTATCCGAGGACCGACACAGCGGAGAGAGCAGACTCGGAGATCCTAATCGCCGTGTGGCCATCTAGCCGTCCGGCGATCTCCCTGAGCCCTGGGACCGTGCACGCATCTGCATGGAAACACAGTAATTTACACGCACCTCGACCAGGTACGCTTTGCGGACCGCGCGTACTACCCCGATAAATCGCATCCCGTAACCACACCTGTTGGCAACGCGGGCACCGAGCCCGACATCAGACAACAATGCCCCCAGACAGCAGAATAAGTCGAATCCAAGTAACATGGCCAACAGCGGCCGACATGCAAGGTTTTCGCCTCGAGCAATTTCCTGAGCCAGTCCGCAGCAGCCCAGGTACCCGTTCGCGAATGAACGCAAGGGGCGAATAATCGAGCCGATGTCCAATACGCAGAGATACCGGCAAGCAGTTGGTAAGCTCACCTCAATATGGGATTATACACTCGGCCGGAGAGGAGACTCGGGCCATATGGCAAGCAGACGAGGGACAAGGGAGTGGCTGATGAGTCGCTGGGGGAGGTGCATTGAGCTGGCAGCATGTGCGAGCCAGTGTTGCCAGCGAAAGAGCTACAGGAAGCGAGTCATGTTTGTAGCCGTAATGTCAAGGGCCAAGCTAGCGGGTCGGCATAGACCATGAGGCCTGAGGCCGGGTTCAGCGACACGTCGCATGCGACGCTTCAGGGGCCGAAAACTCCACAGCCCTCAAAACTGACAGCAGACGGCCGCATAAACCCAGTTCTAGAGCGTCTCCGAGTATTTGATAGCAGCCGAAAGTTGGTGCATGTTCGGGAGACGTCGTGGCCGAGGAGAGATGGCGGTGGTCGGATGCCAAGCAGCTGAGCGCCCAAAGACCCCGACGGACGCCGAGCTTGGCCGGCTCGTAACTTCATCAGATTCGGCCGTGAAAGCTTTCTGGTCCCTACCACGCTATTCGTTTCGTAGTACAGTAATTTAAATGTTCATGGGATACACAATGTGAAGGTGCACGCATTTTTATAGACACTGCTGACTGCGTGGGTTTGAGTCCGAGCTCGACGAGGCACTCAGAGCTACGACATTCTTCAACCGATGCTAAAACGTATACACATAAATCTAGAACACCACTCAATTTCCGCATATAGTGCCTGGCGGACTCATTCGCTTCTGCAACCATGCCGGATGAACTTTACAGCTGCGGCGCATTGCGACAACTGATGATGTCGGGTTCTGTGACTTTCAGAGCATTGCCTCAAGCCAGGCGGCGGCCCTGGATGGTTGTTGTTTATGTCGACAGACAACATAGGTGCAAGGGCTGAAAGGCAAAATAAGACCGTCAACATCAGGAATAGGAACGCAGATTGCAACTGCGGGCATGTACCTAGCTCCGAGTCGCAAATGCACCATCCTCAGCGCGAAACAACATCGTCTCGAGTTTTCCCATCCACCATAAGCGACGCTCGGCATATACGTGCTTTCGTGCCTGCCTAGCACTGCGGCCAAGCCGTCGACGGCCAAGTAGCACCGTGTAGCAGCCGTCGCCGGCTACAGACTTGATGAACATCTGCGGCCGAGGCAAAGCGATTGCACGCCGGCCGTGACGACTGTCCCGCAAAAATAAACCAATTCTTTTCATTCCGGGTGCACATCCTAGGCAGGAAAAAACCTCGACAGGCTCGTTGTACGTACGTCTGTTATGCTAAAGCGAGAAACCGAAAGTGCGGGCACGTCCTCTGAGCCGTGCACAACAGCTCCAGTCGTCGGCCTGTGAGTGGTACTAGCCGCTTGAAGGCCGAGGGAAGTGAAATTCGAGACGCAGGGCGACAGCGGTAAAGGAGGACACCCGCATCCTAAGCGCGAAACGCGACACCAGCGGTCGCGCAGTCCGCATGCCACGGCAGCGGCCACCCCTGATTTGAAGCAGAAGCGAGTGCGTTGCGGGCGACGCAGAGAGCGGGAACGACATCTGAAACCCCGGGGCTTGAAGCCGCCAGGGCTCTCGGCTTGGTGTTCCCGCACCACTGCCACCAATGGCACGTCGGTCCTGTGGTTCGTACGAGCTGTTCTCTGGTGGTGGCACGGCGTCGCGACTTGGCACTGCAGGCCATCGGTGGTTGGTGTCCATGGACGACAGACAACACGGGAGCGGGGGAGCGTACATGCACATTCTGACAGTCAGCGACTAGAACCAATACCAGGACATGAACACAACACGCACCTTGACTCCAAGCTGGGCAGACGGCATCCTAAGCGCGAAACCATGTCGCTAAGGACCGCCGTGAGCTTTTCCGGGTGGTGCGCCGTGCATGAAGCGCGATGCTGTGAATTTGCTGCCACCTTTTCTCCCACCACAAGGCCAAGATGGTGCTCGCATGCAGCACAATGTGGCCGTCCGCTACTCTGGGCAGTTTCAGAGCTTCAGCACCACCGGCGTAAACTCGAGAAGGACAACGTACTGCGATACCATGCCCTGGCAGCTATCCTGACATGCTTGGCAAGCTCGCCGTTAGACGGTGTCCCGTGTTGGCGAACGGCGTTGCAACTGCATCAAGTGGAAATATGGAGAACATCAGCACCGTCGTCAAACATCCCATGGCCGCGTATCGTCGCGTACCTATCCTGCGACCGGCCAGACGTCCGGCTGCAACGGCGCGTTCACGCATTGATCGTGGTGTAATTGCCATACGGCCGTGCACTGGATTCAGCTTCTACGACGGGCATCCTAAGCGCGAAACAAAAATCGCCAGGGGTGCAATACGTACTCATTTACCCATGCCGCACTCGAAATGGGATCCCAACAGGCCTCCACAGGGGAGAGAACATCCTGCAGGCCACCCAAATGCCCTCAGCGCAGACACTGAGACAGCGGGCGAAACGATCTTGGAGGGTGGTTGGTTCCCTGGGACCGAGACGGCGAGACATTCCGCATCCTAAGCGCGAAAAGCGCAAGTGGCCGATGTGCGGGGCACACATGCCGCCCTCGGGCTTTCAGACGAGGATTCCAATGACCTAGAAACGGGCGGAGGACGGGGCGCGGTCACGACGAACGGGGACATCCACATCCGGCATGCAAAACGCGAGAGCGGCCGCCGTGTAGCGTGGATCGCCGTCGCGGCGTGTTCCGAGTTCGAAGCGCGACCAAAGAGACTTGGAGTCGGAGAGGGCTGGGCCAGGCTGCGAGGCCGCCGTCCTCTCGCACGGCCTCTGTCGCATCGTAATCCAGCGGTTCTGTTCCCCGATGTGCCAGTGACGGCGCGGCCAGGGTCTGTCGTCGCCTTGGCGGCTGCGGGCGTGCGGGCGTGCGTGCTTATTCGCGGACAGGGTCCTACAAGAGGTACGCAGCTAGCCGACATGGATGATCATCGAAGGAGAGCGACTGCCGCCGCGAGAGCATCAGGTACGTACCTGGTCAGCCGGCGCCCATAAATTGCGTTTTCCCGCTTGTCTGGCCCGAGTTGCAGCAAATGTCGGCAGGAGTGCGGGGATGGCGGCCGAGTGAGGAGAGGTGGAGATCGGACACCGACGAGGCCGGTGGCCTGTGTGCACTGTCTGGCCAGCGTTGGTCCGTGCGCACGGAGATGCGAGACGTGGGCAAAAATATAAAGCAGGAGAGCGGGCAGACGGGGACCATCGTCCGTCCAGCTTGGTGTGTGCTCGTGCCCGCCGTCCATGTCCACCTGCACCTGCACCTCTGTCGCCTACGATGCGTGCTGCAACGCCGCGTAAGTTCCCACTCCATTTTCACGGGTCAGAGCCCATACTCACCAAATGCGACAGTCCAAGTCTGGTCCGGTGCGGTTGGCCCACGCTGACCGTGTCCTCGAACAGCGTCTCCTCTGGAGGTCATGCCGGCACGGGCATTGAGGGACTCACACTGTAGAGCAGGTGGGCACGTGTAGATGGACGGAGCGAGACAGCGAAGAGACGGACGGCATGACTGGAGGTGGTGCATGTAGATCCGAGCACAGAGGCTGCGTTACCAGCTACTACGTTGTGCGGCCATCCCTCCTGTCTGTTGCAGCCTGGAGGTACGCCATTGCGGCTTGATTCGAACGGCAGGGAACAGAAGACGTTTGATGAGAGTTGCACAGACGTCGTCTGTTCCTTCCGCACCTGCCCCAGCAGGGCTTGCCGAGCACTGTGGCCCGACGTGTGGCGCTTACGGCACGGCCGGCCGAGGGGTGTTGTGGATGCTGAAATGTAAAGTTGTCGTACAGTTAGAATGTGGCGAGTGGATCAGGGACGCACCGGTGAAAACCCAGCGGGACACGTTGCCACTGTGGATGCAGGCATAGACTCAGTCGTTGTAGTCTCCGAGCGGAGAGACTTGCCGGTGCGACTATGCTGTGTGGATTCTAGGATAGGCGGCGGCAGCGTTCTGGGCGGACTCAGGCTAGAACGGCTGTGCCAGTGGGTGGGGGACGAGACCTGAGATGCCGGCGAGTGGTGGGGCATGAATACAACACATGCATGGAGAAACTGGGGCCAGGAGTGGGAGAAACGATGGCGAAAAGGGCGGGGCCTGAGAGGAGTTGGCGAGGAACGAGCGAGAACGAGGCTGCGACGAGCGTGCAAAACGAGAGGAAAGCAGAGATGGCGAGCGCCTACTCGAGGCAAACGCGCGATCGAGAGGGTCGCGGCAGCCAATCAGAACTCGTGAACTGCGCGCGGTGCACCAGATCGGGGCCGGGGCTGGTGGGCACTCGTCGCTCACACATCGACATCCACGACAGCAGACTGCACCCGTCCACAGCCGTCGACTGGCCGATGGCCCACTCTTGCTGACGTGATACAGCACAGCACACTCCCTGGGGAAGTACCCGAGAGTCGCGGCTTGACCTTAATCCTCCACACACGCACCTCCCGACGACATAGTAGAGGCCACAACATTCAAGCCCAGAGTCATTCCGAGAGCATGTCTTCTGCAGACGAGACCCCGATCCCCGCCTTCAAGAAGCGCAAGTTTCAGCGCGCGTGCGACTCTTGCAGACGTAAAAAGAGTGAGCCCTCTCCGACACCTTTTCCAAAACCTTTGCGGCTTAATCACCACCTTCGCAGTCAAATGTAGGCCATGGCTACCAGGTCGACGAAACCATGCTGATCTTAGGGCATCCTTTACACAGGCGATGGCTCCGAGATGATCGACAGTCGCTGCTCAGATTGCACGGTGCATCGTGCTGAATGCACTTACCTGCAGGCACCCGTGGTGCGTACTGAATTCCCTTGTGCTGTAACTCGATGCTCAACATTTCATCACAACGCAGAAAAATAGCCGTTATACAAAAAGGTTGGTTTCTCTCCGTCGCCAGTCTCGTGCTTCAGCCCACCACGTTCCGAATTCAATACACGACGGGCCAGGTAGGCGTTTGGAGCGTTTGGAAACAGTGTAGAAACTTGCGCAGAAATTTCAAGTTTCTTTGAGTTTCCGGGCCGGGGTGTTTCAGTGTCCTGAACCAGTGATGATGGCGGATACTTGAGCGGATACTGCCAAAAATACGGGTCCCTCCGAAAATCTGTACCGCTCGTGCTAACTTAATTATAGCTACGTCGAAGACCTCGAAAGCAGGCTAGAAAGCATGGAGAAGCTCGTCAGTCAGGTGAGGTTGTTCATGCGCCTCTCCCTAATCTTGCTAAGATGGCGATCTCCCAGCTCGCCGCCCCCGGCACAGACGTAGCCAAAACACTCGATGCCGAGCATCCAAACAGCAATGCGATTCAGAGCGTGGTGGCACAGTCAGAGCAGCCGCACGCCGGATCTGGGTCTCGCGCCGTCGAGCTCCCGCCCAGTTGTCCGTCACTGACCATCGCGCCCACGCCACCGGCTGCAGCCGATGGTAACGATCCACCGAGTGAAGACGAAGCGGCTGAGCTCGACGAGGAGCTCACGAGGCCCATGCAGAAGCTGTCCATGCACTTGCAGCCGTCCCGCTACCACGGGAAATCCAGCGGGCTAGTGTTCTTACGTTCCGCGCTGGCGTTTACGAACAAGCGCGTCGGGCCTCTGCCTGCATTGAATATGGACGAACACCAACCAGTAAGCTCATCCCGCTTTCCGAATTTCTTATATCATGATCTGATTGAGTGTGCGTCGTACAGTGGCTGAAACCGTTCGTGGACGACGACTTTCCCGTGTTCGAAGCGAGCCTCTTCCCGCCGCCCGATCTGCTCGACGCGCTCGTGGAGCTGTATTTCCACCATATGAACTCCCACTTCCCGTTTCTGCACGGCCCTATGTTCACGCAGGCTGTCAAGGCTGGGAGACACCTCGTCGAGGGCGGCTTCGGCGCGACGGTGATGCTGGTGTGCGCGATTGGGTCGCGGTTCACGCGCGATCCGCGTGTCCTTCTGGCGGAGTCGAACTACCACCCTTACTCGGCGGGGTGGAAGTGGTTTCAGGCAGTCGAGAGGGCGCGGAGGCTGTCCTTCGCGCCTGCCGGGCTGCATGACCTTCAGGTCTATGCCGTACGTGGTCTTCAGTTCCTCCGATGCTAACCCCCAATGACGTGTCCTTCCTCCAGCTTATGGCGCTGTTCTTGTACGGATCGAACGCGCCTGCGGGGATATGGGCGGTGGTCGGCGCGGGCATCCGGGCGGCCGTCGAAGTCGGGGTGCACCGTAAGCGGATGTACTCTCCGGCGCCGAACGTCGAGGAGGAGCTCTGGCGGCGGGCGTTCTGGTGAGTACTGGTGCCATGGGCTGTGCCAGACCAGACTGTGAGCTCGGGGACTCGGACGCTGTAGGATTTTGGTGTTGCTGGAGTGGACGCAAGGCTATGGCTTTGGCCGGCCGTGCTCCATTCACGATGAAGAGTGAGCTCAGCCGCCGCGCGCTTCCGAGGCCCGTTGCACTAATTAGCCAAAATCAGTTTCGACCTCGCGCTTCCGACAGAGTGCGACGACGAGTATTGGCTCACGCCGGAAGGAAAGCCGCTATTTGAGCAGCCCGCTGACAAACCGTCCAAGGTGTCTGGGTTTGTCCAGTTGCTCAAGCTAGGTCAAATATTGGCTTTCGCGAATCGCACAATTGTAAGTACCCGTGTGTAGATGGGTGGGCTTATCGTTCGACTCATCCCCCTTCCCCTCGAAGTACTCGACCAACAAGTCTCGAGCGCAGCTCGGCCATGCCGACCAGCAGTGGGAGCAGCGCATCGTCGCCGAGATTGACTCGGCTCTGAACAAGTGGACAGGCTCGCTTCCCAGCCATCGTCAGTCTTTCTTTTCCTCGCCTTTCCACTTGACGTGGGTGACGTCCCAACAACTGCTGCAGTGCGCTGGGACCCGGAACAGGAGAACGAGCTGTTCCTGATCCAGGCGGCGACGATCGGCTCGTTCTACTACTTGCACCAAATTGCCGTTCACAGGGCGTTCATGTCGCGCTTGTCGTCGTCTTCGTCTTCGTCGTCCCGCCGCGAGTCGCCGATGTCACCCCTGTCTACGATCATCTGCGTGAACGCCGCACGCTCAGCCATCCAGATGATCGAAGTTCTGTACAACCGCACGGGAAATCCTACCCACGGGAGCATGGTCAGTCCCAGTCCGTCCGCTGAGACTCCGTAACAAGAACATGAAGGTGCTGACTTGTCACTCCTGCCTTGTCTGTGTCTTGAACAGAGAGTGATATTCGTGGCGGCGATGGTCCTGGTGCGTAACATGCTGGGGATGAAACGCGAGGGCGGGGCGCCCAACGCCAGCACGCGGAAAGACCTGGTGCTGGTGGGGAAGAGCATCGAGATGCTCCGGACGTTGCGATATGAGTATGTGTATTTTCGTCGTGCAAGGCAAGAGACCACTGAGCACTGAACATTTGGGTACTGCGCAGGATGCACTTGTCGGAAACGCTCGCGTGGGTGCTCGTCGCCTGGAAACGTCGTATTCATAAGTCTGACGTCTGTCCGCCCGTAGCAACCTCTTGGCCAACGTGGTGGCCAGCGTAGCTGACCCTGTTCCTCCAAAAGCAAGCGCGGGTCAAAGGCAACCGACGACCAGCCAAGCGGAGATGCAACATGTGCCGCGGGCGGAGACTACGCAAGGTCGTGAAGGTCCAGCGCATCCAGACGCTGCGCTGTCCATGTATCCAGACATCAACTTCACATTGCCCGGCACCTACCCCTTTGCCATGCCGTCCCGACCAGACATATGTGGGCAGGGGTTCGCCACGCCTGCCGAGGATGCGATACAGCTGGCTTCGATGCAACAAGAGCCCCTCCCGGCCTCAGTGACCTCCGAGTCGCTCGGCGCGTATGACCGCAGTCAAGGTCCTCCGCAAAACTGTGGCCCTTCCCACTCGGGTAGCACTGCGCTAGGCAGTACCGTTGCTACTGCAGACGCTGAACTCGACGCGTTCGGCATAGGCATAGGTACCGCACGAATGTTCGGTCCGGAGGATATGGACATCGCTGCCAGCGGGTCGATGTTATGGCATGCACCACACGCCTCACAAGCAAGGCCGCATGATAGTCCTCAGGCAGCTCTGTATCATGAGCACTTCGCGGCTGTCGATGCTCCGACGGGAGAACAGGACCGAGGGATCGATGACTTTTTCACTCTCATGGATGACACGCTGACGATGTGGCCGAGCATGCCCCCGATGTTTATGTGAGTGACTTATCCGACAGCCTGTCGTTGTAACGGTCCTTTTTTGTTCGCAAGCTGACCCTTCGGTCGCTTGTCTGATAGGTGGGACGAATGGGGTGGGCATTTCGATCCCGCACACCCTGACAGAACAGGAACGTAGGAGGTGCAAAGGAGGTACCACTAACATGTGCACGAATTCGAATTTTCTCAGCGCTTTATATGCCGTGGCCTCTCGGGATCAGGAAACGCAGTCCAATAGCAAGCTTCGTCGGGAGAGGGAAGCTAGTGCTTTGGGCCGGGAACCAATGCAGACCGCGATCCTATCATCGGTGCGAGATGGACAGATAAACTGTTTTCCATCAAAGAATGTGGGCATACGGAGGAAGTTGCGACGTCACTTACGCCCCGAGTTCTGCCCAGAGTGGCATATACATCTACAGTTGTACATCGTTCTCTGAAGTTGAGGAGCAGTCAAAGTCCACAATCTCGAAGTCATGATTGGACTGGCATCGAAGCGCGGCTCGCCTAGTTACAGTAAGTAAGAAAGCGCTCAGCGACTAGTCTCCGAAATTGCTGTGCATTCCGCCTCTCTTCTTGACAACCACCACAACTCAAACCCCGTCTCCAGATGTACGTCGACATTGCTGATGTATATGTGTTGCGCCACGACGGCTAACGAACCCAAACTCGGTAAACAACCCGATTCTGCCGCTCGCTCATCTGCATCTGCTCGGCCTGACGGAACCTCAACTCTAATTTGCCGGTAGCCGGTGGTAAAGTTGCTGACGTTATAATCCGTCCAACGAAGCGCGCAGAAAACCGGAAAAGCAGCTTACACACAATTCTCAACGACGCAGAAGACCCTTCTCCGATCCAAAGCCATGTCCTCTGCAGAGGAGGGTCCCCTCCCTCCCTTCAAGAAGCGTAAGGTTCAGCGTGCATGCGATTATTGCAGGCGCAAAAAGAGTAAGCACCTTAGCTTTTATTTCTCGACTCTTTTCGCATCAATAACCCTCTCCTCAGCCAGATGTAAGTCGCGATCTGCGACTCAAGAGAAATTGTGCATCTCTCATAGACATCTTTCAGGCGACGGCCCTGATATGCGCAACAATCGCTGCTCGAATTGCATCGACCGCTGTGCTGAATGCACGTATCTTCAAGAAGCACCTGTACGTGTCCAGCCTGCTGACGTGTCCAGCCTTATGCCCGTTAACATGTCATCCCGGTTCAGAAGAAACATAGGTATTCCCGAAGGTTGGTCACTTTCTTATACCATGGGTCCGCACAGATCACGATCACTGTATTGCCCTGATACCGTGACGTGGCAATGAGGCGGCATTGTATCTCTCTCTCTTTGTATCCTTGCTCTCGACTCAACTGAAACGCGACTGATAACGCAATTACAGCTACGTCGAGGAGCTTGAAAGCCGGCTCGAGCGCATGGAGAAGTTCGTCGGTACGGTGAGGCCTCCCGTCCTGCATGCGCTCCACGGAATGCTGCTTAGTCAACAACTCTCCAGCTCGTTCCCAACACCGATGTAGACAATGAATTCAATCTCCGGGATCCTGGTCGTCGTCAACAGTTCGGGGTGCTGTCCGACAGGTCGCACGGTAGCGGGTCTCGCTCCGGCCCTTCGCGCACCTCCCCGCCCCTCATTATCCCACCTACGCCGCCGACGAGTTCAGCCGACAACAGTATGCCCAGCGAGGATGAGGAGGTTGAGCTCGACCAAGAACTTACTGAAGCCATGCGAAAGCTATCCATGCACTCACAGCCGTTCCGATACCACGGGAAGTCGAGCGGCCTTGTTTTCATCCGATCCGCGCTAGCATCGAAGAACGAGACCAGGACTTTGCCACCTCTGGACAGACATAGGCATCATCCCGTAAGCATACCTACCGTCCAATCCTCCCCCTCCCCCTAATAATATATTTTTCAGTGGTTGAAGGATTTCGTTGAGGATGACTTCCCCGTCTTCGCAGAGAGCGTCTTCCCCGCGCGCGATCTCCTGCATACGCTCATGGAACTATATTTCCGCCGGACGAACTGTCACTTCCCGCTCCTCCATGAGCCAATGTTCAAGAATGCCGTCAAGGCCGGGAAGCATCTCCGCGATGGCGGCTTCGGCGCAACGGTCCTCCTGGTGTGCGCGATCGGTGCGCGATTCACGCGCGACCCGAGGGTCCTCCTCGAGGAGTCTAACTACCACTCTCACTCCGCGGGATGGAAATGGTTTCGTGCCGTCGAGAAGGTGCGGAGACTGTCGTTCGCGCCTGCAGGACTGCATGACCTACAAGTATACGCCGTACGTGACCATAAGATCTTCCGTTAACGTCAGATCAAATCTGACAACCTGCATTCGCATAGCTCATGGCAATGTTCCTTGACGGTTCCACTGCATCTGTGGGTGCCTGGGCAGTGGTCGGAGCGGGCATCCGAGCTGCCATTGAGATCGGCGTGCACCGCAAGAGTATGTATTCTCCTACCCCAAATGTCCAGGACGAATTGTGGAGACGCGCCTTCTGGTAAGCACACAAGCCCCAAACAGCACGAAGTCTACCTGATACTGACCTTCGACTGCCCTTGTAGGACTTTGGTGCATTTAGAGTGGAATTTAGGCTATGGCTTCGGCCGGCCGTGCTCCATTCACGACGAAGAGTAACCTCCACAACTCCGCATGCCATCACACGTTGCTGACACTTTGCTAGTTACGATCTTGCGTTTCCGACCGAGTGCGACGACGAGTACTGGCTTACGCCGGAGGGAAAGCCTCTGTTCAAGCAGCCGCCCGACAAGCCGTCCATCGTCTCCGGATTTGTGCATTTGCTCAAACTGGGCCAGACACTGGCATTTGCCAATCGCACCATTGTAAGGCTAAACTTTCCCCGCACCGATGGTGAATTCATTGGGCTTCGCCTAGTACGCAACGAACAAATCGAGAGCGCAGCTAGGCCATTCCGACGAGCAGTGGGAGCAAGGCATCGTCTCCGAGCTCGATTCTGCCCTGAATCAATGGGCGAATTCCCTCCCAAGCCATCGTGAGCTTCGTCTCTTTTGCTCTTCCTTCGTCGCTTATGCCTTGGCTGGGGGCATCCCTGCAGTGCGTTGGAATCCGGAGCAGGAGAACGTGCTGTTTCTGAGCCAGGCGGCAACGATCGCGTCCGTCTACTACCTACATCAAGTCGCAGTTCACCGGTCATTCATGTCACGGGCATCCTCACGCCGCGAGTTGCCGATTTCTCCGCTGTCCACGATTATCTGCGTGAACGCGTCCCGAGCAGCCATCCAAGTCATCGAAGTCCTGTACAACCGCACCGGAAGCCCGATGCACAGGAACATGGTACGCAAGCTTGCGATCGAAATTAGACTTGCTAACTCCTATCTGGCTCCTTGTACAGGGAATGTTGCTCATGTCTGGGATCCTCCTAATTACTCACATTCTAGGTCTGAAACGAGCACCTTCCGGTGGGGCGGTCAACATTGAGAAAGACCTGGCGCTGGTGGCAAAATCGATTGAGATGCTGGAGTCGTTGCAATATGAGTGCGTGCGTCTCGCAACTGCGGTGCGATTGAACACTGAATACCCGTCTATTGCATAGATCGCACCTCGCGGAATTGCTAGCGTTCGTGTGCTGTCTACTAGGACCGCATGTATCTTTCACGCCTTCTGACGTTTTTCCCGGCACCCTGGCTTAGGCACACGTTGACCAACATGGTATCTGGCATCACTGAGCCTTCTCCCCCAGGAGCGATGGTAAATGTACCTGGACCGGATACATATCCTCGGAAGGCGGAGACAGAAGATGCGCGACGCCATGAGCGACCCGCGCCAAGCCCTGACGCCCTCGTGCATCCAGGAGAGGCACTGGTGACACACCCGGGCTTTACCCTCCCGATTCCCGACATTCCATCCTTCCCCATACCCTTCAACTCAGATATATTCTCAATCCCTGCCGACAACCTGATGCAACCCGGTGCAGCTGAGGCAGTCCCTCTGCCACCTCCAGTTTCCCAGGCGTATCCCAATTGCGTCCTTCCAGCGCCAGACGGCCTTTCACCATCCCAGTCGAGTAGCACTACGCTATCCGGCGCTGCTGAAAGGATGGAACCACGCCCCCTCTGTGGACTAGGGACCGTGCCAAGGTTCGGCTTGGAGGCTGCTGCCACCACCTTGAGTGATTGGATGCCGTTGCATCCACCAGCCTCGGCAGAGGGGGAGCGAGCATGGCGCAATGATCCTTCGCCTTCGGGTCATGACCACTTGTCCGTCCTCGGAGACCCACCTGGACAACGTGATGCGGACATATCCGACTTTATGCTCATGGATGACACGCTGGCGATGTGGCCGGGCATGTCGCCAGTCTTCGGGTGAGTAACCTGATAGCCTGTGAGTCTGCATCGTTATTGTTTGGAAGCTGACATGCCGCCCGCTCATCGCGCAGGTGGGACGAGTGGGGTGCACTTTTTAGTAACGCGGACAATGCAGGAACTTAGTCCGACACTCCAGCGTTTTCGCAGCGAAGAAGATGCTGTCAGAGGCGAGGGGTTATCTCGAGCAACACGAACGAATGTTTGCGAAGACATTTACATAGACTATACACAGCCTTTCGGGTCGATTATTGACATCCTCGTCGTGACATCCCTACAGACCTATATGCTGATGTTTGAAAGAAACCGAGAGCCTCCTCAGGTACCATGCCATCTGCTGAGAGCAAGCATGGGCTCCATCCTCTCTAGTCTGAATCTTGCCTTGCCCTCTGAAACAGAACAATGAGCAAACGAGGCCAGGGCGTTCACAAGGAAGCTCGACACAAACCTTAGCGGGTTGCTCATCCTCCTCTTCTGAGTCCTCCGGTTCATCCGACAAGGCCGACCGGAACCGTTTTCTCCTCTTCGGCGTTGTCTCCATCTTAAACGATGTCATACCCGGAAGACTGTGCCTGTGGTCTGCCGGAGACGAAGGGTCCTCAACCGGCGGGAGATCCACACTGAGCTGTCCTCCAGCTCCCTCCGTCGGCAGTGGCGCCGACGGTTCGCGCACAGGAGCGCCAGAGGAGCCTTCGGGTTGTTGTTGCCAACTAAATTCGTTCTCCTCCAGCGCGAACAGGTCATCGTCTTCGCCGGTCAATGCTGGTCCAGAAAGCGGGTTGAGGCAGCATGCTGACGAGGGGGACGACTCGTGCAGCCTGGCCCACGTGGGGTCCATCAGGTATGAACTCCAATCAGATATTGAATACGAGCACGGGTCGTATTCATCGTCGGATTGGAATTCTACTTGAAATTCTGCTTGTTGCTGAGCAGGTACCGAAGGTGAATGGGGCAGCTGGGGGACAGCGGGCTTGGCGAGCGCACTCGACGGGGACAGCGCGCGGGTTATCGATTGCGCGCGCGAACGCGACCGCCTTTTGCGTCCTGCAGACCCAGACCAGGCGGCGCGATAGTGCGGGAGCACGCGTGGGGGCCCGGCCACGAACTGCACCATGGGCGGGGGTGCGAGAGGAGCGTTGCGTCCTAAGATTGTGCCGTCGATTAGCGCATTGTGGCACGGCAACATGCCAACTGGGGCGCGAGCGGTTAGGGTCCATCTGTCTACTGCTGCAGTGGTCGGGGACACATACCTCCCTCCGTCACGGTAAGGATGGGACGACTGTCGGAAAGAAACTGCGAGAGATTCTCGGGTATATCGACATGACCCTGTTGCTATTGATTGCACCGTGTGAGGATGTATGTAGGTGGTACAAGACCATTCCAAACTCACCGAAGAAAGCATGGTGATGTCTCTGTCGGAAACGATGGCGCACGTTGCGTCAGTTTGCTACATCCCATCGTTAAGTATGTCTGCGTGAAAGGGGCTCGGGTGAGAGGCGTACCTCCAGAATGTAGTCGAGCATCGTGTCGACCACGTCAGGCTATTGAAGTTGGTCAGTGCTATGTTTATTGTACATAACGCTGCATTACCTGTTCAGACGGCCGTGGAATCACTTCGACCCCACCGTTTTCGGACTCAAATGAAGCGTCCTTGGATATCGCGCCTCCATCGTCGACTGGTTCCATGTAGTCCGATCCGTTCGGAGTTGAAGAACGGCTCGAATGCTCCTCCTCCGTGGCTGCGCGAAGGACTTTCGGGACGAAGAAGGGCCGATGCTTGACCTTATAGTAGTGCAGGAACACACACTGATCGAACTTCGACGGCTTCGATCCCTCTCCTTGCGTGCCATTGGGGCCACGGCGGTGCTCCCAAGACATGCTAACCTCGCGCGTCGCCGAGACGGAAAAGCTCGCCTGCCCTGCAGGACCGAAGTCTCCGCCAAACGCGATCTCTCCGTCCCGCGCGCGGTGCGTCGCAGCTGCCAGCGCCCACTCTGCCGTCTTGACACAGCCGCTGACGAAGATGATGTCTTGTGACTTGAGATCGAGCCTGCAGATGTTCCGCGCGAACTGGTGCCAACCTGCGTGGTTGAGGAGGATGTACTGTGTGAGGTCGCGGCAGGGATGGAGGTCCTCGCGGTGTGCGTCGTTCTTAAGGACGAGCACAGCACCTTGTTCGTCCGAGAACTTGAAGTGGATGTGAGCGAGAGGGCCTATGGGTCCTGTACCAGCCTCCCTGTCGCAAGTCGCAGATCTGTCAGTACTTAATGACCTGCTGAACGAAAGCAGTTGGCGCTCACACCGAGGCGTCTGCACTCACAGCAGTCACGCTCTTGCTGCAGATCGGCCCAGCTTGCAGGGCATGTGGACGATGGTGTCGAAGAGTGTCGGGAAGCGTTAAGGGCTCGTAGCCATCTGGGACGCCATGCCGCTTGTTTAGGGGATGATCGGCGGGTAGAGTCACGTTGAAGAGGCGGTAGAACCCGCCGTCGAGCATGTACCCTACGTCGCCAACGAGGACCTCTCCCGACTGCGTAGGTTCAGGCTCCCAGAGAGGGTGACCGTGGCCGCGCTTGAAAAGAAGCTTAGTGTACACTTCGCAGGCGACACCCATGGGAGGTGAGGGGCGGAGGACGGAGGAAGTTGCATGGCGAATCGTCGTGCTGGGCAGCTGCTCCTCTATACTAGTAGCACGGCGTCAGAAGCATGATGACAGACACAGGAAACTGAATAGACGGGCCTTCGGCGTTTCCAATTCTCAGAGGCTGTCCTCAAAGCCAGTGCGTTGTGGGTTCTTCTACCACCATACACGACGGGCATTGGCCAATACCACCCTCCATAAAAGGCTTGAGAAATGGCCGCGACTGGTCTCCTGTTACGGTCACAGTCACACCCATATTCAGGACCCGAAATAGGAAACCTGCTCATGCCATATTCAGGCCATTTTCGCGCCCGGGAAGCGTTTCCCGGGTTCCGGTCCGGAGACGTCATTGCGATTGGGCCGGGACAGCTAGGATATTACATAAGTTTCGCAGACTGGGATACGGGTGCGGATTGTGAACATTGTCTCATCCATTTCACAGGCCGCGAAATGCTCGAAAAAGGTAAACAGTTCCTTCCTGCGATATTGTTGGGACAGGAAAACTCATCTCAAACAATATACCGCTCAGGATATGTAAGCAGTGTTCGCGCACAGACTCGCCTCGCGCGGCCTCGCGCGCTCCTGCCCACCAGCCTCGCGCGACATACCGCGAGCACCCCCGCCTCCCGAACTCTCCCGAAACTCCCATCTCTTTCTTCTGCTTTGCTCTCTGTCGTGCTCGTCCTCCGCCGTTCCGCTCGCTTCAAAGCTTCAAGATTGGCCTCCATCAAGCTAGTGAGTTCCTCTTTCCCTGTTCACGATCGCGAGCGAGCAAAGCTCGTCAGTCCGAGTCCCCTTCCCGCGACCCTTTCCCCTCAGAGCTCGTACAGCTCAACTTCTCCCTCCTCCACCGAGCCCCCGCAGCTCTCTCCCATCCTCCGCCGAGCTCCCGCAACTCTTCCCCATCCTCCGCGAGCTTCACGAGCTCCTCCACCGAGCCCCCGCAGCTCACTCCCATCCTCCGCCGAGCTCCCGCAACTCTTCCCCGTCCTCCACGAGCTTCACGAGCTCCTCCACTGAGTTCGTGCAGCTCCTTCCCACCCTCCACGAGCTTCACGAGCTCCCCCACTGAGCTCCCGCAGCTCTCTCCCATCCTCCACGACTCACTCCCGTTCCCCGCGAGCTCCTCCGCCGAGCTCCCGCAGCTCACTCCCGTCCTTCATGAGCTCGCGAGCTTCTCAGCCGGAGCTCCTCAAACCGCTCTCAACTCCTCCCTTCCGCGAGCTCCTAGCGCACCTCGCTCATGTCTCCGCTCCCCTTCCGTCACGTTTTCAACCTTCCGCCCTCCTACGTAGTGTCACTCACTTAGGCGACGCTGTGCTCCTCACTCAGCGATGCGGATATTTACTCGTATAGTTGTATCTACTGCAGAAACTTTACAATACAAACCTCAAGCCTGTGGGAGAATCAGCTGTGAATGACAAGGGATCCAAGTCCTTTGCTTACCCGGTCCAACGCTCGCACTACAATGCAGCTTTCGCATATACCCTCCGGCACGTACACGAATGCTGCAAAATGGCAAAGTACATCGTCAATGCGAATGAGAACACGATGTGTGTGAAAACGGTTGTAGAAGAGCTGTGTGTCGAGGAGAGGGAAACGCCGATAGGGATCTTGAGCAGCGTGCGCAGTGGTCAAGGGAGCGTATTCGTCGAGAACAAGGAACGGCTGAATAGTACGGTTGCCTCCAATCGCAGTCCTGGAGTGCAACAAAATATCGACAATTTGCCCCGCGCGCGTCAGAGAGGGCGTGTTGGTGCCCGGACTCTTGAAGCAAATGAAGGAGTTGCGGATGTTTCGAGCACGAGAGCCGTAAATCACACCGCCGTGCTTGGTAGTTGGAACGTGGGCGACCTGGGGTGAAAGTCGGGATCAATGGTCCAAGGAGTTGCTGTAGTACGTGGTGAATAGGCTGGCAGACCCCGGTATGTGGTGGATGAGGTTGACGAGGGCGTGGTAAAGAGTGGGATCCAATTTTGTGTGCTCGATGCGGTCAAATGTCTCCTGAAGGCCGTCGATAGAGTCTTCTACCGGCGTATTCGACGTCGAGTCTACGAGGTCGACGACACGAGAGCCGTGGGACGAGTCCTTGTACAGGTTGTCGAAAGCCTTCAAGACATTACGATACTCGTCAAACTCGGGCCAGTTGGTTGCGGAAATGGAGCAGCGTAACTCGGCACCAGCGTAGAAGAGTCGCATGAACGTAAGAGGGATCTCGGCTAGGAGGCTTTGGTGAGCAGGCTTTTAGCACACGTGCTAATAAATTCCATACCGATATGATTGTTTGTGTTCAGGCGTTGTATAATACCATTGTATCTCTCGAATGGATAAGCCCACCAACCGCGTACGGGCCCAAATAGTAGGAGACAGGTAGCGAGATGAAGAGATAAGTGATGATTTGGCACGAGGTCATGCTCAAACAAGACTCGGAGCGTTCGCAGGTATTCCAGCATGTGGTGATCGAACAGGCGAGCTCGCTCAGAGTCCATGGAACGACGTGTAGCCAAGTCAACAGCAATAACAAGGTGGACGAAGTTTTCGAGAAGTAAACGCTCGCCAGAAGAGGCAGTCGACGCAGCCCAGAGACGTACGAGAGTAATGACCATGCTGACCGTGCAGACAGTCCGCCAGTGGTCGGCCTTGAGTTTTCCGTGCGCAGCGCTTCCAAAGTTGGCGGGCGGGCGTTCCATCCATGAGGGGAGGTAGGTCGTGAGGATGTCGCTACGCAACTGCTCAATGACTCTCGGCGTCAGAACGCGAAACTTGGAGATATCATGGGTATTCTTAGCCAGATGGAAATCTGTCGTATGCTTTCCAAGCACGGGAGGTACCTTGAGGTCGTTCAAAGAGTGATTCTGAGCCTGATAATTCGACGTCAGAAGGACACGACGGAGAGCACGTGAAATAGTGTACCCAATTCAATAGGACCTTGGCGTAGTCGCGCTTCGTCAGCTTGGATTGAGGCAATACACCGTTCAGCTGGGCCAAAGCGACTAGATAGCCTTTGCGAGGTTGCATGATTGCAGACATGGTCCCCTTCCGAAGCGCAGCGACCAAACGATTCAACCACACTTGCTGTTCCTCCGGGGAGTGGGGGGTAAGCGCGCTCGCTGTCACCTTGTCCTTGATGTCAATGCCCCAGACCTCCATGCAATGGTGCTTGAGCTCGCCGAGAAACAAGTTGTGCATTGCGTCGACAAGCGCATAGCGAGTCGGGTCCCAGTAAGGCAAACGAAGAAGCTCCGACCAGCGAAGTCCGTGCTCCTCGAAGATCTCCTTCCGCTGAGCTTCAGTTGGTGCCTCTCTCCACCGAGTCGCGATGTCAACGTGTTCCTTCCAGGTACGCGATGGCCAGGGACGCGTGAGGTTGTTCATATTGGACCGTTTGAGAAGGCAGAAGGAGCAGAAGTGGGTGGACCCGTGACCAGCGAAGCCGGCAGTCTTCCGAAGGGCAGGGAGGTCACAGATAAGGGGAATGACGACAGCGCGGACAAGCCGACCGGAGGCATGATGGGCTGTCCGACTCAAGTGGATGCCAGTGTGCCAGAGAATGAGTAATTCATCCACCAGTGGCCGCAGGAAATTGTTGAGCTGGTGAAGAGACGGCTCATTTGGGCCAGGGATGATCCCAAGGAGAGAGATGTTCTCGGGACGGAAACGGAGTTCGGGGGGAAGGTTGTAACAAACGAGGTATATCGCCCCGACTGACCGCGACTTGCCAGCCTTTTTATTCCCGCCCGGGTTGAACCAGTCAATGAATAGTCCAAAGACTAGATGAACATCTCCGTTACGCTGGTGGGAGAAGAGGGAGCCGTCGGGCCCTCGGAATTTGCGCAGTCCAGGGGCTTGTAGAATGTCGCTGAAACGGGACCCAGGAGATGGCATCGAACGGTCCCAGGCGGACTCAGCAAGCTGCTCAACATCCGGTCTTGAGAATAATCTGGCAATCCACGAGAAGAGTGGACGGTACGGGTAGGGTCGTAAAGGGGTATAGGTGAAACGTGGCCCCTTGTTCTTGCTAGTGGGGGCGTGTGGTACTTTGCGTACAAGGGGGGAACCACATGCCGGTTTGTCCGTCTCGACAAAAGTACAGGTGTGCGGGTACGGGTCGTCGACGTTGCATTTGTCAGGGGCGTACGTTTGTGAGCAGGTAGGACAAGTAGCGAACCGGACAATGTCGGGTTCGAGTCCAAGGTGGGACAGAACTGTTCGGATATCGCGAGGAATCGAATCTACGACAGCTTTCTGCGCGACTGTGAGGTTGCGTCGCCCACGAGCGGTACGACAGGGAGGCCTGGAAAGTAGGTTTGGGAGCGCAGCGTTTGGCGGGGGAGCATCGTCATTGCACGACACAAAGGCCCCGACGAGCACGGTCTGGAGTGTGACTAGGAGGAGATTCGCCGCGCCTCAGTTCACCCCGGACAACGTATGAAGCGCACACGCTACAAGAAGCGCGACGAGTATGAATGGCTGTATCGTTCGAGGAGAGATGTACAAATGATCTTGATCAGGCGTTCCATGAGCTCCTGACATAGGCGATCATCAATGTGACGCACCTGTGTGATACTTCAAAGGCCCACCGATCTCGGCGTCGTCAGGAAATCCGTAGAGACCTGACAAGAGCTTCTCCCGCTCCCATGCAACGTTCTCCAGAGACGTCAACCGATCCAACTCCTCTGAAATACGCTCCAGAAGTTTCCCTCGTCGTCGATCAGCATCTCGGTGGCCGAGCAGGGGGAGCAAGCGCAATGTATGACGGTAGTTCTCAAGCCAGGCACGAAACACAGCAAATCGCTGGTTGTCTTCGCAGGACGGGGACAGTCCAGCAGGGAGATCGCGGAGAGATTCTGGCTTGGACTGGAAAGTTAATATTGGCTGAGCTGGAACGCGCCGCGACTCATGATGGAGCGCAGATTCGATGAGAGAAAGTTCTTGTAACCGATTTGTGACCGCTTCGTCCTAGAGACGTGGAACTGGGATTAACGATTCCAATCAGAGATGATGGATACTCACCTCAGTGGCGTCATTGGCGTCGTTGTGGTCGGGAGAATAGCCCAGACGGTCGATTGAGTTGTTGAGGTTCGCGGAAGAAGCCGGGTTGGGGAGGGAGCGAAGACAGTCGTCTGAGGCGATGGGTATCGGTTTGGCTGGTTGCACCGCCTAGGGTAGAATATTTGACTGTGAGTATTGTTCCCAGTCTGTGCTGCTGAGACGCACCTCCGAACTCTGGAAGTCGATGTCCATCAGGTCTCGCGTATGTGAAGGTAAAGCGTCTGGTGGCGAGTTGCTCTCGGAAATGGAGACTAAGAGGGCAGAGTACATGATATGATCCGCTTCCTCCTCTCGTAGGGCATCATTTGCGGCATGCTCCTTCCACTTGCGAAGGTCGAGCATAAGCCCAGGTTTAGACTCCCTGTTCACGTCGTGAGTCCGCAGGTTGCATGTTGAGCAGAGACATAGCTTGTTCCTCTTGTGCCCCATGGCGTGAATGGGGATCGAAAACGATGCAGGAAACGACTGAGGTTTGTGGACGGCAGTGGCGAGTAGCGGAAGAGCGCGAAGCGCGTTGTACGAGTGAGAGGGAGGCTATAGCGGTAAAGCCCAGTTGCGGTGGCCAAGTGAAGGGTCAAGGAATTGTGGAGATGGACAGGGATACAGTAGTAGACGGGGAGCAGTGGAGGGGAAGAGAACGATGGTTGTGGGCTCGCTAAGCTACCCACAGGGAAGGAGTGGCGTGGGCCAGATACAAGGTAAACATCCAAATCCAGAAGCGGGTGGCGCCCTTGGCCGGAGTAGGTACGTGTTAAGTCGCACAAGGTTCGCGTGAGGGTTCGGAGGTTACATGCCAAGGGCTGCCCATGCTGGATACTCGTGCTCCGTGGACGTTCTACGTAGTATACTACGTAGCAACGTATCTAGTACTTGGCAAAACATGAACGTGATCCATACATTCATCGCCAAAATAAACGGAACATGGCAGGAACGAACAAAATGCAAGACTCCACACAAACGAAAATGCATCTTCATCTACCGTCAAAATGAGCGGTGGGTTTACGGTGACACGCAAAGAACTCAAAGAAGGGGACACTTACAATGAGCGGGTCGATGAGCGAGTTGTTCGAGGTTGTGGGAGCGTTTGCGTCAGGACGAGGACGAGGGGAATGATGCTCTGGGACGGTGTCTGAGCTCGAAGATGGCTGCAGTGGGACTGTACAGGGTAGCTGGAGTCTTTCAACACCCTCCGTGATACGTCGGATGCGAACGACAAGTTCCTGACAGGAACTGCGTAAGACGGCAATGTCGTGTTCCAACTGTTCGAGCCTGCCACGGTCAGACAACCTTTGAGCCTTCAAAACAGTAAGTTCTAGCTCCAGGACCACGATCCTTGACCTCAGGAGATCGAGATAGTTTGTGTGATGTGGAACCTTGCGAAGATCTTCACGTGGCGTTGATGAGAGCCGCGCAACGCTAGTTGTGGGAGGTGCTGAGGATGGCCGAAGGGTGCCCTGGCGAAGTTGAAGCAAGGAAGCCGCCAGGTTAGGCAGACAGTCCGGATAGGATGACGGACAAAGAGGCTTACAAGTTTTCTCCTAGAAGATGCATCTGAGTCTTCCTCAAACTTCGCGTGGTTGACAAGACCGCTCGGTGCATCGACAGAAGGTGGGGCGGCCGGTGCGTCGACAGAAAGGGGGGCGACCGGTGTCGCGGCGATGGAGATGAGCGTGTTACTCGAGGAAGGTATCACAGGCGGAATGCAGGGAGAAAGGGAGGCAGCGACTGCAGCCATGAGAGGCAGAGGACGAAAGAGTTGCATGCGTGGCGTTCATCGCCGCACTGGAAGGGTTGCCGACAAGGGGATGACAAGGATGACTGAGAAAGGCATCTAATGGGCGGGAGTCGTGATCGCCCGTGGCGGTACGAGCGGCCCGCACGTCCGCGCTCGTCCGCGCGATCTCCAGTCCACTTGGCGTCAAGGCGCGCGTTGTCGAAGTCGAGGTCATCATGGCGCCGATTGTGATTCGAAGGACAAACAAGTGTTCATTACAGAGACAACTACTACCGCTACAGAGAGGAGAAGGTCTCGTGAGGTCCGACTGGCTGCGAAGTGACGCGCTCCCAAATCCCTGTGCTCCGCTTCAACCAATGGTTCTGTTCCTGGCCGCCGCCTTCTACCCTGTGGATGATAGCAATCCGAAAGAGAGAGGGGTGGACTTGAGTGCGCTGGGTCGTCCCATTGACCCACCCAAGGATTACCATCAATTCTGTCCGTGGCGGTGGAGCGATCGGGGTGAGTGTCCGTAACATCAGTTCTTCGAGCAACGGCATCCTTAACAGAATACGATGCCACTCTGCAAGATCGTTCCAAGGCCGGCGCGCGTGGCCGGAGCGAAGCTAACGGCAAAAAGTCATGTGAGCGGAGAGTGCAGCGGTAGCGCGGGGTACAGAAAGCCCTACATACCTCAACAGTGCGACGTGGTTTCTCGTTGAGCTTCAGATGTTGGAGGTTGGGGGTCGTTGCGGCAACCAGTCGCAAGATGTCATAGTCGTCCGGGTAAAAGTCGACAGTGAGGGTATTGAGACGCGTCGCGGACAACGAACGAAGGCCGACTCCAGTCAGGGAGGTCAAATGGGTGAGATTGATGGTGGCCGTTGTAAGCCGACCACGGATGATACCAGCAAAGCATCTCGATGGACACTGGAGATTGGTGAGCTCATGGAGCTCCAATCCTTGCAAGGGACACCGAGCGCTGCGTCCACAAGCACGGAGGACAAGCGCATCAATCGTTGGGTGATCATGAAGGAAGGTTGCTAGAAGGCGGTGCGGGAGATTCGTGGCAAAGATGGTGAGCTTCAAAAAGCGGACATGGTTGAAGATGGATGGGGGAGATTGTGGAGGCAAATCCAGGACAAGCGTGTCGGTGTTGGGGGTAAGCTGGAGGCACCGCCGAACGAGCTCAGCAGGATATCCCTCTCCTGGAGGAAGCGAAATCCCGAGCTCCTTGACCGCGTTGCCAATTGCACGGTTATAGCCTGCTAGCTCGACGAAACTCTGGAGCGTCTGCACCCCGCTGAAATGAACTCTGGGCTACAACGTGTTAGCGCTATCCTGCAGCCTAGTCAACACAGTGAACGTACCATAATTGCAGTGGCCTCGGCAGTCTGAAAAAAAAAAGCTTTAGGAGAGTGCCATGGGTCAAATACAATTCCTTGAGGCTCACGTTCGCAAGGGACTGTCGGACGCTCTGGCGGGTGGATTTCGGCGACATGATGAGGCGCACGGGCTCATTGCGCCTGATCGTAGAGTAATATACTTGATGGCGGGCGTTCAAGTTGGCCTTGTTCATGAAAGTTTAAGGTTTGGTGGGACGGAACAAGGGGTGATCACGCAAAATGAACAAGGAGCGATGATTGGCAATCACATTGGGCCTCGGATACATTTGGCAGAAGCTCGGGAATAATGCGCACCAACTACTTCAGATCGCGAAGTGGTGAGTAGGGCCCACCGTGTTAGTTGAAACGCAGTCCCATTCACCACGGCCCGCCATGAACCAATGACTCAAGCGCTGGCCCACCTCCCCATGCTGCTGGATCAGCGCGATGCGGAAGAGACTCGGGTGGGGTAAGGCACGACGGCCACAACCCTGCGCCCATCCGCGTATGACGCCAGACTCCGAACGCCCGGTGCCGCCAACCTTGGCGAAGGTACGCAGACAGAACTCCTCTAACAACGGCATGCGCAGAAGCTCGCGGTGCCACTCCCGTATGTCCCTCCACGCGCGGCGAGACGTTTGAGAACGATGCTATGGTTGGATATGAGCCTGCCTACGTCGATCTGAGAGCTGGGTGATGAACGAACCTGAGGATGAGCTCTCTCGTTCAGCTTCAGCTTCCTGATGTTTGGAGCGGCGGCAGCGACGTGAGCGAGGAGGCTATGCTCGTCGGGGTAGAAGTCGAGCGCCAGAGTTTCCAGGCGCAAAACTGGAAGGGAACGAGTCGGAACGGCGGAGATGGGGACGAGAGCGAGGCGATCGCCCGGGGTCGGAACACGGCCATAGGCGATGCCGGTCCGGAAACAGCGGGAAGAGCATTGGAGGACCACGAGGTTCGAGAACCCCACACCACGGATGGGGCAGGAGGGGCATTCGGCGCTGCGAAGAGAGAGAGAAACCAGGAAGGGATGGCGACGAAGGAAGAGGTGCAAAACACTGTGGGAAAGGTTGGTGGAGAAGTTCTTGAGACCGTGGAAAGTGATGCCGCCGAGAATGTAGTCGGGAAGGGGGAAGGCGACGTCCAACACCAACTTCTCGAGATTGGTGGTCATGCGCAGCGCCCGGCGAATGGCATGTGCGACATGGGCGGGATCGCCTTCGGAAAGCGAGATCGTAAGATCGCGGACGCTGTTCCCAACCCCGGGGTTGAAAGCTGACAGGTCAATGAGCGCCATAAGTGTCTCAATGCGATGAATATGCAAAACGTCCTACTGGAATGAGCAAACTGATCAACGACATGAATGCGGGCAAGGCTCACCTGGGGGACGGGAGACGAGGTTTGGTAGTGAGACATGTCGACCAAAGTGGTGCAGGGGTCTAGGAGTGCGATCAGAGGTTGAGAGTCGTGTTGGGATGGAACGATGGTCCTCCCTGCCCACGACCGTCATTTATATACAACTTCACTGGTCCAGAGTGCCACTCGGAGTATGTCGTATGCGAGGGATGTACCACTGCGAGGAGCCAAGGATTTTCGATGTTGTTTTCAGCTGTCTGAAGAAGTTTAAAGTTCAGCCCCGTTTGCGTGTTTGAGCCAGGTACCTGAACAAACACGCCTCATGAACGCGCGAAGTACGAACAATGCGGCGAGTGGCATGTCAACGATACATTGGCAATGTCGGGACAAGAATGAACGGAACGCAGTCTTGGGGTCAGACGCGAGGTGGGGCTGTGTTGGATCAAAACTCCGATTTTGTCCACGTGCGACTTTCTGGGAGTGGCGTTCAGCAGGGACAACCCTGCTTGTCGCCGTTAACAACGGCATACCATGCCTCTCCAATATCGACAATACGCTCGCTTGCTACACCCCGAGGCGCATTCAGATGGGATTAGCGCAATTGACTTCAGTTCTGACGGGTCATTGCTAGCTACAGCTGCGTTGGACGGGCGCATCTGCATCTGGAACGTCCAGAGCAGTAAACTACTCTACGTGTTCTTAGGCAGCAGCCCAGTTCTCTCACTCCGGTGGCTGGATTCGCACACTCATATCGTCTGCGGGACGGCGGACGGTACCATCATTACCCTCCGTATCTCAACGGTTAGTATTGGAATCGAAACATCAGTGTCGGCCTACTCACATAACTTCAACAGACTCTCCTCAAGCTGGATGGTTTCTGGGCTCACCCATATCCCGTGGAACGTCTAGCATTCAATGGTACCTTGTTGGCCTCGGGATCGCACAAAGAAGTCAAGGTATGGCGCCGGACGGCCAGCGGTGAGTTTCGCACAACGGTTACGTCCTCAGTTATCTTAATATTTTCGTAGACTCGTGGGTTGCGGTTGCAGATCTTGTTGCGCCACGCCAAAGTTCATACACAGATGGGACTCGGATTGTGGTGACTAGTCTTCACTGGACTTCCACGCCTTCGCATTCTTCCGCTCTACTAATCACGTACATGAGCCACGGCATCGTGTGAGACATTACCTTGCCACTCCCTGGTTATATTCGCTCTCGCTCACCACTTCACTAGGGCGTTCGATGCACAGACTTGGATGCGCATCGGCAGCACCTCGGTTCCGGGCCGCATGTGAGCGACCGTTTTCCGAGTGGCCCCTGTTCCTCTCTAATCTCTCTCCAAGTGCGGATTCGAGCCTGACGAAGGACGGTCGCCTGCTGGCGATTTCAAATATGATGACAGGTTTCGAACTGTTCTCACTGAAGGCGTTAGTGGAGATCGAGCCCTTGTTCACTTTCCGTCAAGACGTCGGTACCATATACCCTATCCCGGTTCAATTTTTCCATGGGGATCACGGCCTACTGGGCGGGACGTCCAATGGGCGGATCAACATTTGGGACGTTTATTCACGTAAGAAGCAGCCTTTGGCTCTGAGCGGTACGTAGCTCCCCGTTGCATCGATATATTTTCATAATTTCCATGTTACCCAGGTGAAAACATTGTTCTCGCGATCTCTGTAAGTACCTGATTAAATAAAAACATTCCGACGCTCATAGAGGGCCCAGGCGCACTATACAGATGGTTCCGCTGACCCCCTCATCGCGACGGGGTTTTTTGGTCGTAATCGTCCCTGTGCGGTGGTCGTCTGGAAGGCTGAGGAAGCTGGCTATGCATGTAAGTCATGTGCCACTGCACGCTGACAGGGCTGACGACTTTGACTGACAGCTGGCACTTTGAGTCGGGGGCAGCTTCGTTTCCATGCTCCCTCCGTGTCTTCAACAAATGCTCGATGTGGAATGGTACGTTCGTCAGGCAGGCACTTTTCCCCCTGAGTCTAACCAAGTGTCGCAGATTGCATTGTTGTGTGCAACCATGATCGTTGTCTTCGCCTCCGCGTCGGTGTATGGTCTGGAGCTTGGCTCTAGGTTTCGTTTTCTGACCCAGTGAAAATTGAGTTGCTTTTGGCAATCATGTCATCGGCAAGTTTGGCTCGCACGGCCACGTGTGGTGTGTCATGCCCAAGCTCACAAGAGCTCCGTTTAGCCTCGTTTAGCGCGGACTACGAGAGACTACGAGCTACACGAGCTACCACGAGCTCCGATTAGTCGGAAGGTTTAGCCGAGACTATGGGCGGGGATGCCGGAGCTACACAAGCTGTGGCTCTGCACGAAGAGCTCTGCTCAGCGCGCTGAGGTCCTCCGTTCTTGTCATTGTCCTTCCTGCCGCCACCCACACTCCCCTCAATCTCCTGTTCATGGACTCGACCCCACTAACCACCGCGGAGATCGTCTGCTATGCTGTCGGCGTCCTTTTCCTTTTCCTGACATATTGTTGGCTCCAACGTTCTCGAGCACCTGTAGAAGCAAGCTACGCCTTCTCCGCCTTGATTGAAGTTCGACCACGCCCCCCTACCATCCTGCAATACACCTCTAGAGTACCCTCCGGGAGCGATGCAACTCCTACCGTGATCGAAGCCTTCGACGCTCATGTGGCTCAAATGAGATCGTGAGTGATACGCACGCGCTCCCATTACAATCACTGCACATTTGAATATGCTCTCGACAGCGTCAAAGCAGAGGAGCGTGCCGTCGTCCGACCTGACACGCCTCGGTCGTCCAGCCGTTCTCGTGGTAATACACCGCTCCGCAGCATACTAGTCCGGTCATCCGTCAATGCATCAACCACCCAATCCACGACCGATGGCCATCGGCCAGAGGTATCTTTCCAAGCCTCAGGCTCGCGGAGCAGCTCCGTTCAACCTACGGTGCCCTCCTCTAGCGACTCTCCCGAGCCCTCTGAGGTATCCGCCCGGGAATCCAATTCACTGTCGTCCTCTTCGTCGTCGCTTGAACCTCCTCGCACACCGTCCAGCACCCGTAATCAGGCTCGGCGTGTCACTAGGTCCACTTCCAAGGCCACGTTGCATGGCCCACCCGAGCACGAATCCATTGAACAAGCTTTAGACCAGATGGTAAGCCTATCTCTGGATGATCCGTGTCTCAACTGTATGCTTATATGCTTACTTCACGAGAAGGAGAGGTTAAAGAGAAATAAGCAAACGATACGGGGTAACGGTAAGCATGATGCTACTGAGGTGCGACAATACACATGTTGGTTTGAATCGGAGTCCGCCAAGCGACTAGCCTGTCCACCGCGGTTGCATCCTACGTGTGGACTGCAAATTGGTGACTTGTTTCGGCATCAACATCCCAAAGGTACTCAATACTGGTTGCGTCGTGTCGATGCGAAGACGGGGAAACAAGTTTGGGAGAGCATCGAGCCAGGATACGTGCACGACGATGGACGCCGCCTCACAATCACGCCGAAGAAGCACGCTCCGTCCTGGGTGGGGGGCGATTGGGGTGCAAGACGTGTTGCCGCAAGTAAGTCTTGCGACGCTAGTCCTTGGTGGTCACTAAGTGTTGCGTTTCCAGTGGAACGGACTTCTGATGAGTGAACGCGTAATGCCCCTCGCCAGCGGGACGAGCACAAGAGAAGCACAACGTCCACGAGTCTGAGTCTACTATACCTTGATGTAAATTTGCAATACCATTTCGTGTCGTGCGCCTTGTTTCGCTTATGGCTGTGACATCGGAAGAGGCCAGTATTAATAGTCGACACACCAGTTGCGGCCCAGAGGATCGTTGCCCCACATCTCGACTGACGATGCCTCCCTTGACGCACGAACAATCCCCCTTCGATGGAGAAAGGTTCTTGATGAGAGAAGATTCGAGAGTTTGGCCCTCGGAATCCAATGCCGGTGAGCATCGCGCCTGCTGCACGACAGGAGCTAAGTCTCACGCTTGTTGGCGTTGGCTAGTCGCTCCCAAAGAGGTCCGTTTTGCCTCCACGAGCGACTATGCAGACCACCACGGCTTCTCTCCATCTCGGCCATCCACCACCCCCACTACCATGGCCAGACTCTCCTTGCTACCCATCCTCTTCGGGGCCCTCGCCATTACCATTGCCATTCTACTCCCGATGCTGCGCATGGGAGTCGTGCCTTTCCCCACCCTACATCGTTACTCTCCCTTCCCCTTCCCTCTCTCCCCTGCTGAACGCCCCCCGGTCGACATACCTCCGTCCCTCCAAAACGCCATCCAGGATCTTATCGCCGCCACCATTCGAGAACACGATGTCCCTGATCACCAGTCTCTGGATGAGATCATTCTGACCACGATTCGAGCGCACGAAGTTGCTCGTCGTGGGCCTTTAGACTTCGCGCTCAAGGCAAATGGCGGCCGGGTTGCCCCCCAGTTAACGACACAGGGATCCCCTGGGTTTTTTGCCGCTCGCGACGACGATCCTGATGTTGCGATCGACGCTGACGTGCATGCAGGGAGGTGTTGGGAGTTCCATGCCCTTCCTTCCCAGCTCGGAGTCCGTCTCCCTCGTATGGTGCATGTCTCGCACATCACCGTCGAACATCTGGCGAAGGAGCTTCTTGTGGACGTCAGCCAAGCGCCTAGGAACATGACGATGTGGGGAGTAGTCGATGGCAAGCAAAACCGGGAGGCTTTCGGAGCACTCGGTGAAGCGGGTCTTGTGAAACCCATGATTTCGAAGAACTTGCTCTGGGCTCCACTCCTTTCGTTTGCGTATGACATACATGCCGCCGATGCCATCCAAACTTTCCCTATATCTGACCTGTATACCGATAGCGGGCTCACCTTCGGAATTATTGTTCTTGAAGTTCACAGTAATTGGGGATCGAGTAGTACATGCCTGTACAGGATGCGAGTCCACGGAAGTCCGGCGTAATAGATGCTCAGCTCACTACCCGGCGTGACTATCGCAATCCGTCACACCCACACACTGTGTGTGACACATTAGCGCTTTGAGGTGTTTCGCCCACCTCCACGACACGACCATGCCAGCCCTCTTCTCTACCCACCCCCGCTCGATGGCCTGCTGCTTAAGACGCGAATTATCATTTTGAGTTGCTCTTTGGGTACGCACGCCAGACTATCACTGTGCCACTCGGAGCAGCGCCTCATGTCCCAGGGGGCACATCCTTGCCCTTATAGGGACCACAAGCGTGCCTCATAAAGGCCACACGTCCAGGTGCGCACGCACTTCACTTCTCCAGTTCCTTTCCGCCGTACCACCTCGCTCCTTCTCTGCCCAATCTTCTGTCCAAGTCGCCGGCCGACATCATGAACCCCCTTCCAACATTCCCCGATTCTCCTGTCCACGCTCATTCAACTTCTCCTTCTCATCCCCAGCCACATGCGCCACTCAGCCCTTATCCGCTTCAACCACCAGCTCCTGGACCCAGTGTCAGTGTTCTCAAGCAGAAACGGCCGCTGAGGGGCGCAATCTCCCACACCTTCGTTGGGGGAAAGAGCCGCAAGCTCGACGAAGTGAGTGGCTTTTCCCAATACGAGTGGCTTTTCCGATATAAAGCATACGGTTGCTCACGAACCACTAGGACACACATGTTACTCCTCTTCGTCTAGCACATCCTTCATCTTATAAGGTACAGATGACAGTCTTGAGAACTATCGCCGACGCTAATTCAGGTTCTCCACAGACGGAAATCCGGACACAATCGGGACCTGGTCATGCTTCTAGCTCTCACGAACGACCGATGCGCCCTATTCCTGTTCAACCGCCCAGTGGTCATCGACGCGCTGCCACTCCTCTCGCTCAACCCAGGCCTGGTCAGGTAATGGGGTTCTGTATTCGTCGTCACATCTGCAACGACTAATCATTTACCTATATATCCCCAGATCCAGCGCGAGCCTTCTTTTATCGTCAATCCACAACCCGCCCAGGCCTATCCCACTCAACTACCTCTTCGGCGTGGTGCCTCTTTCAAGGTTCTACCACAACCCCCGATCGCCCAGCCGGCAGGGCCCGAGCTCGCACACTCCGAGCAAGAGAGGTTCCAGTGCGAGCAGGAGTACCAGCAGTACCAACGCGAGCAGGCCGAGCGCGAGCGACGCCAACGCGAGCAGACCGAGCACGAGCAGCGTCAACGAGAGCAGACCGAGCACGAGCAGCGTCAACGCGAGCCGGCCGAGTACGAGCATCGTCAACGTGAACAGGCCGAGTACGAGCGACGCCAACGCGAGCAGGAGCACGAGCGACGTCAACGTGAGCAGACCGAGTACGAGCGACGCCAACGCGAACAGGCCGACTACGAGCGACGCCAACGCGAACAGGCTGACTACGAGCGACGCCAACGCGAACAGGCCGACTACGAGCGACGTCAACGCGAGCAGGCCGAGTATGAGCAGCGTCAACGCCAGCAGGCCGAGTACGAGCGACGTCAACGCGAGCAGGCCGAATACGAGCAGCGTCAACGCGAGCAGGCCGAGTACGAGCGACGTCAACGCGAGCAGGCCGAATACGAGCAGCATCAGGAGTTCGAGCGACAACAGGCTGAGCGTGAGCAGCGTCAGCGCGAGCAGGCCGAGTACGAGCAGCGTCAGGAGTTCGAGCGACAACAGGCCGAGCGCGAGTGGCTTCAGCGCGAGCAGGAGTACCAGCGATACCAGCAAGAGGAGGCAGCGCAGCGACGTCTACGTGAGCAGGCCTTGCAGGAAGAGCAGTCCTGGCGCCAGCATCAGGCTGAGCTTGAACGCGTCCAACGCCAGCAGCTAGAACGTGCGCAGGTCGAACAAGCAGACTTCGAGCAGGGGCAGCAGGCGCAGGCCGACCAGGAGCGGGAACGCATTGAACACGAACGTGAACGCCAAGCGCAGAGAACCCAGCTTCTGCAACAGCTCACGCGCGAGCAGTTCGAGGATGAGGACGATGAGCAGCTTGTGCAACAGGAGTTGGAACGGGGACAGCTCACCGGACAAGAGCCTGACCCCCCTATGGACGTTGACGACACCACCTCGCCTCGTACTCCACCCCCCCAACCCCACTCTCCTGCCCCTTCCACTCAACCTCCTTTACCTAGGCTGCCCTCAGCAGCATCGTCATCGAGCATGCTGTTCGAAGACTCGCCGTTTCCAGCATCCAACGTCTTCGAAACTTCTCAGGCCCCATCCAAGTCTGCGCGCTCAAACCAGCCAAACAGCGAGTCCACGACCCAATCAACTACCTCTCCAAACCCTCCTTATCGAATACCGTCGCCGGAGTTTCCTGAAGTCTCAACAACAGCTCCTCCCCCTCCTCCGGTGCATACCAAGTTTCCGTCCTATCTCAATATTCTGCTGACCATGTTCCGCTTATCAGGATATGCCTTCTGCGCAATTCATGGCCCGCCTGCTACAACACAATGAGCAGACGGCACAGCTGATCCAAGTCCTCATTAAGGAAAACCGCGAGCTACGGTATGTTGCCTATCTTCCTGTCACTCACCGCTGTCCAGCATTGACATGCCGCATCCTTCAAGCCTTGCTTTTACCCAGGGCTTCACAGAGCTCAACGAACACCTAGTTTCTATCCATACTTCGGGCGGCAAGGGTCAACGGGCGCACGACGATGAAGAGGAAGAGGAAGATGAAGGGGAAGGGGAAGGGGAAGGGGAAGAGGACGTGCAAGTTCCCGAAACCGGTGCTGAGGCAGACGATGAACTCGAGGTACAGAACACGAAACGTCGGTCGCGCAAAGTCAAGAAGCTCCCTGTGTTCGAAGATCCCCAGTTGGAACCAAGCGTCAAGGATTTGCGCGTAAGTCCGCAGTAGATGCGTTCCAGGTGTATCGGAATTGCTAACTACCGTCGCAGGCTTGCATCCGCAAGCACCTCTTCCTCCTTACCGACGTCAAGACCATGGTCGAACTTGTGCAGAAGAACCCCCCGATTTCGGACGAAGAGATGCAAAGCTTCTTAGACGGCGACGATGACTTGCTGAACTGCACCATACAGCACTTCCGAATCGATTACCTACGCTCGTGGCAAGAGAACGAGTTTAACCGGCTGGCGAGGAGCGTCTTCGTCGAGAGCTTCATCGCCATGTATCAAAGCGGCAACTACTCTGAGTACAAGATCCCCAAGCAGCTGCTCGAGGAGCGAGTTGTCGCCGCTGCGTTGGACAGTCACATCGACTACCGGCGGCACCTGTACCGTGATCACTTCAATCCGCTTAGCGAAGAGGATGCCAAGATCCTCAAAAAGCGCAAGGCGATGAACACTCGACGATCTACGGTAAGTTGTCCCACGGCGTCTGGTCTATTCTTTGTCTCACGACAGTATCGTCCCCAGTTGCGTGATAGTCGCGTCTGGGTCATCTTGGAGCTCAAGCTGAGGCAACACAAGCGACTCTTCGCTCTTCTTCGTCCAGCGCATCTGAGTGGCGACGAGACGGATGGGCCAAAGAAAACGCACCCCCCAACATTCCGAATTGTAAAGGCGCGGTGGCAAAGTCTCTCCTTCAGAACCTTCATGCGAACACTTGATCTCCTATACCGTGAACGCTGGGCCAACCCCGTGGGCAATCGCGCGACATCTGGCAACCCACCTCGCACACGCGTAGAACGGCCGGATGGACGCTGCGAGGATGGGATCGCCCCCATTGGGTTGTGGAGGAATTGTTACGATCGTGCTTGGTTGAACTCTCTTCGACCTCATGTTCGCGCGTCCTTGAAGATCATCGACGCAGATTACGACTTCTCTCTACCTAAACCAATCTCCACCACGAATGGAACCGCCACAGCGTCGTAGATTACTCCTGTAATGTTCACGAAGTATCACATTGTACTTGACGACAACATATGGCTCCATGTACAAGTAAGCTTGTCGTAGCTAGTACGTAGTGACAAGAAAGCTCATCTCGTGTCTGCCACGAGAACGCAAGGCAAGTACAGTGACGGGGTCGCGAAGCGGCCTCACATTGGACAAGAAGCTCGCAACGTACAAGGTCGAACCAAGAAGAGAAGGGGAGCGGAGACATGAGCGAGGTGCGCTAGGAGCTCGCGGAAGGGAGGAGTTGAGAGCGGTTTGAGGAGCTCCGGCTGAGAAGCTCGCGAGCTCATGAAGGACGGGAGTGAGCTGCGGGAGCTCGGCGGAGGAGCTCGCGGGGAACAGGAGTGAGTCATGGAGGATGGGAGAGAGCTGCGGGAGCTCAGTGGGGGAGCTCGTGAAGCTCGTGGAGGGTGGGAAGGAGCTGCACGAACTCGGTGGAGGAGCTCGTGAAGCTCGTGGAGGACGGGGAAGAGTTGCGGGAGCTCGGCGGAGGATGGGAGAGAGCTGCGGGGGCTCGGTGGAGGAGCTCGTGAAGCTCGTGGAGGACGGGGAAGAGTTGCGGGAGCTCGGCGGAGGATGGGAGAGAGCTGCGGGGGCTCGGTGGAGGAGGGAGAAGTTGAGCTGTACGAGCTCTGAGGGGAAAGGGTCGCGGGAAGGGGACTCGGACTGACGAGCTTTGCTCGCTCGCGATCGTGAACAGGGAAAGAGGAACTCACTAGCTTGATGGAGGCCAATCTTGAAGCTTTGAAGCGAGCGGAACGGCGGAGGACGAGCACGACAGAGAGCAAAGCAGAAGAAAGAGATGGGAGTTTCGGGAGAGTTCGGGAGGCGGGGGTGCTCGCGGTATGTCGCGCGAGGCTGGTGGGCAGGAGCGCGCGAGGCCGCGCGAGGCGAGTCTGTGCGCGAACACTGCTTACATATCCTGAGCGGTATATTGTTTGAGATGAGTTTTCCTGTCCCAACAATATCGCAGGAAGGAACTGTTTACCTTTTTCGAGCATTTCGCGGCCTGTGAAATGGATGAGACAATGTTCACAATCCGCACCCGTATCCCAGTCTGCGAAACTTATGTAATATCCTAGCTGTCCCGGCCCAATCGCAATGACGTCTCCGGACCGGAACCCGGGAAACGCTTCCCGGGCGCGAAAATGGCCTGAATATGGCATGAGCAGGTTTCCTATTTCGGGTCCTGAATATGGGTGTGACTGTGACCGTAACAGGAGACCAGTCGCGGCCATTTCTCAAGCCTTTTATGGAGGGTGGTATTGGCCAATGCCCGTCGTGATAGCGTTTTTGACAATGTGTTGTAAATAGAAACAAAAAGTACGCCGAGTAGACCAAATTATTTGTTGATAAAATTTAAAAGCCACTGCGTTGAAGGCGTTTAGGTAAGAAGATTGAATGCGACAGTGATGGTCGATGGAAAGTGGACTAACATTACTGTTACTCTAGTTAACGGTGAAAGTTTACTTGTTGACGTGCGTTTAATAACACGATAAGTCTCCTACAACCGTTTTCTTATTGTTTACGACACCGCGTGCCTTGGCCAGCAACGACCATCTCAGTCCTACCTCTTGCGATGGTCGCGACAGGAAATACTCAAAACCAATTTTTGTGGCAACACATATGACCTTGTAGCTATGGCAACTCTCTTCGGTGCTCTCCTAGATCTGGAAACTGGCTTGCTGGCGACTTCGACCATCTGTCCACTTCCGTATCCCCCATCTCATTGCAAGCTGTTTAGCATGTCTTTTGGTGGCCGCGGCAGAGCACCCCGATTTGGAGAGCTCGTTCGTGCCATTACGCCTCGGACTCTTACGAATTTCTGCCCGTGGGCTCGCCTTCTCCTTGGACGGACGTGGAAGAAAGGTTATGACGAGCGACGTCCTGTGCGGAGGGCTCCACGTTCGAAATTACATGGGATACTTCTCGGGTCCGGTGGGCCTAATTGGTATGTACACTTTCCTCGTTGGATTCCACTAGTTGATGAATTGATCCCCTATACTTCCTATACTTTCACCGTAGATTAACGACGACATCGGAATGGAGTGCGTCGGCAGCCATCCCTCACAAGAGCACGTTAGCATCCTCTCGCCGGCCCGTTTCAAGGTGTGTAACGCCATCAGCTCGCTACAGGACTACCATCAAGGCTCCAAGACTATCAAATGTACGCACTCGCAAATCATAATGGAGTTGAGCCCGCAGAGGATCGTCTGGAGTGAAGATGGGTTGGAAGGAAGGACGCGTCGCCCTGGTACGTCATCATTGTTTCTTCACCGCCGCACCTTGCGAACGTCCGTCGTCCGCACATCGACATGCCGCAGGAGATATGGAGGTAGAGTCTTACTCCAGTACTCCTCGCAGTCATCGAACGGAGGACAACACCGAGGAGGACGAGTGCGGTGCTTGAAGGCATGGAAGTCTATGGTTTACTGGCGATATCAGTGAATGCAATCAATTTGGATTTCTTTTCCTCAGCGCAGGGCAGCTAGAAGTTGGAATAAGGGAACCACGCGTGCTGCAGGGGTGTTTAACGTTGCATGGACTACACGTCGCAAGTCGATGATTCCAATCGGGTCGACTCAGCAGGACTAGGTCAGCCAACTATACTGCATAGGTCTGCCATAGCGGGACTCGCTGACAGTTATCAACGGATATCGTGGTGGTAGAGTGGACTTACATAAAGGAGTCCAACACAGCCTGTATTGGTCCTGATGATGGGCGAGAAGGCATCGTCGCCCCAAGACGAGCCTTCCGGGCCGCACCGCCTGCGCAGCAGCCAGTAGGCGGAGGGCGTCATCTGGGCGTCATCCACTGCTCTTGTTGGGCTCACAATGTTGGGAATGTCGGCAGACGTTCACCTGATTACTGCTTCGTGATGGCCGGGCGCCGAATTTCCAGTAGGGATGACCCCCGGGACGCTTGCGCATTGCCGTTCTTCCAAGGAAGAGTGGAATGACTCCGAATGAGTGACGAACCTCGCACGGCGTCAGGAGGCTAACTTCCATTCCTTGTGGATGCATTCGCGTTGGAGTCCCCGCCCCCGTAATCGCTCATGACAGATACGATATGCCACCAGCCTGTCGGTGCGGTGCGCCTCCTCCGTATACATAAAGGCCAGCCTCCGCCAATCCCTCGACTCAATCTGCCCACAGATGTTCCCGTCCGATCTCAGTGGCCTGCTTCCGCTCGCCCTGTCGTTTGCACCCTTCTCAGCCCTTTGGGGCCCGGGCGTTGTTTCACCGACTACCCGGCTCGACCAGGCGACAGTCTACGGCAGCACCAATGGTTCTGTCACAAGCTTCCTCAACATCCCCTTCGCAGAGGCACCGTACGCCATCATTGTATTCATCGTATTGCATGGCCGGGCTCATCACATGTGCTCAGGATCGGGAACCTCCGTCTGCGCCTCCCGAAGCCTATCGACGGCTATAACGGTACGATCGACGCCACGAAACTCGGGCCGCAATGCATCCAGCAAATGCTTCTCTATCGCGAAGACATGCCCGCCGAGATGCTCCACGACGTCCTCTCTGCAGTGAACCTGTCTCCTATCGAGCCCAGGCCCGAAAGCGAAGATTGTAAGTCGTAGATTCGGAGAGCCACTGGACGCTTAATTTAGACTTTATTTCTAGGCCTCAACCTCAATGTCCTTGTCCCCGCTGGTACGACGGCGGATGAAAAATTGCCTGTCGTTGTCGTATGTTTACGCCCGCTCTTAACCCCAAGTACTGCTGATGATGATAGCTGATCCGTGACATACCGTATTAGTTCATCTATGGAGGTAGGTGTCGACCTATGAGCATACGACTTCTTCACGTTCTGAGGCGGAATCCAGGTGGCTTCAGCTTGGGCGATAATGCTCAGTACGTTTCCCCCTCGTTCACTTTCTTCACATCGTCTTGACATTCGTATGCAGATTCAACGGCGAGGTCATAGTGCAGAGGTCAGTCGAGATGGGTCAACCCGTCATATTTGCCGCCATGAACTATCGACTGCACGGTGAGTTCTCGGTCCCGAGCTGCATGGTGCATGGTTCTCATATTTCCTTCCAGCCTTCGGTTTCCTCGGGGGGCAGGAAGTCAAAGAGGCAGGGATTGGCAACCTTGGTCTGCACGACCGTGCGTTTCTCTTCGTGTTCGCCCCGATCGTCCGCATCACAATGTGCTGAACACCCTGCGTAGAACGCGAAGGCCTCAGATGGGTCAAGAAGTACATCGCTTCCTTTGGGGGTGACCCCGACAAGGTCACAATGTGCGTGAATGTCTCTCCATCTCTGCCTCGTGCTCTCCGTCTTCCAAATATCTAATTCAGCATTCAGATGGGGACCCAGCGCAGGCGGGCTTTCTGTTGGCTCCCAACTAGTCGCGAATGGGGGCAACAATGAAGGACTCTTCCATGCAGCCGTCTTGTCCTGCGGCACCCTGCTCTCGACCGGGGATACCTCCAATCAGCAACGGTTTTTCGACAGCGTTGTTGCTGATACGGGGTGCGCTGACGCTGGAGATAAGCTGGAGTGTCTGCGCGGGGTGCCGGCGGAGAACCTCGCGGCAGCCGCTGCAACAATACCGAATATCTTCGACTACACTGTGCGTGCGCGCTGATCGTAGCGCTCAGTAATGCTGACCCGCCTCGGACGTTGTCAGGGCTTATCGTCTCCTCAGTGGTTCCCTCATGCAGATGGCGTATTTCTCAAGGTGCCCGTTCGTGAGGAGGTGTTGTCTGGTAGGATCGCTGGCGTCCCATTCATAGCTGGTCAGTCTCCCTTCGCGCCCGCGCTTCCATCATCTGACACTGAGTCTGCGAACAGGTGGTTCTTTGGACGAAGGAACGATCTTCGCCACTGGTGCCTGGAACATCACGTATGCGCATGCAGACTTGAGCCCTGCATCGCACTGCTAATGTTCTTTCTGTCTGACACAGCACCGACGAGGAATTCCTCGACTACATGCGCGACTTCTACTTCCCCGGGTCGTCTAGCGAGGAAGTCGCGCCCCTCCTCGCGCTCTACCCCAACGACCCCGCGCAGGGCTCGCCCTTCGGCACGGGCGACGAGAACCAGCTCGCGCCGATGTTCAAGCGCGTCTCCGCGTTCCAAGGCGACTTCCTCTTCCAGGCGCAGCAGCGCTCGCTCCTCGCGCTGCGGTCGGGCAAACAGCCCGCGTGGTCATACAGTGCGTGGGTCCTACTCTGAAACTACCACCATGATCTGATTCCAGTCTCCCTGTGTTATGATTAAGGGGTCCAGCGGGGCCGCTCCCAAGGCGTCGGATACGTACGTTGACTTATAGCTTCCTTGCTACCGTTTGTGCCGGTTGCAGTACTGATGGACACTTCTGCGGTCCGCGGCTCTATCAGCGGCACGGAGGTGACCTCCAGTTGTTTGGCGAAGGGGCAGAGCTCATAGACTACCTCATCCAATTCACGGCGACGCTCGACCCGAACGGAGGCTCGAACAGGACGATCCCCTGGCCCCGGTACGAGCCAGCCGGCCGGCAGACGCTCTTGGTGCAGGAGGGCGAGGAGCCACTTGCGGTTGGGCGGGACGACGGGCGGGAGGAGGCCATGGAGTTCGTTGCAGCGTTGAGCTTGAAGTATCCTCTTTAAACGTTACGGCAAGATCCATGTTTCGGATTTGACTCTGGGTCCTCCTGGCAGGGCACATCGGGCTCCACATGCTAGCAGGCCTCGCCAGGTATCGTGTTAGAGACGGCAATCAGAAATGTTTTGAGGACCTTAGACTGGCGGATGGGATATTTCTTGATAACATGAGAAATTCCGATGGTCGTGAACCACCACCTAAGCTACCTCGCGTGAAGTTGCTCTCAAACGTTTGCTGTGGCAATATCTCTGAATGGCCCTGTGACTACGGCGACTCTCAGATGCTCCTTCTGAGTTATCAGTCTGGAGAGCAGTGATTTCATAGCGACTTTGAGCGTCGTTTGCCGGCTACAGTGGCCAGTCCCCACGAGCTGTTTCAAGTATTGCTTATGCCATTGAGAAATCGCATTGACTTTTATAGAGCTCTCGCGCGACTGTTTCAAGGCAATACACTCTAGTTCAGAACCGAAGGGGCCCCTCGCATCCATTGCCAGCCTGCAAGAGCGAGTCCGTCGAATACGGGACAACGCATGGAATACAAATAGTCTCTTACGTTGTAAGTAGAATACTAAACATCGATTCGCCGGACGGACCTCTTGACACTTGTAGTGGTCAACCCCAAACCGGCTGTACTGAGACCCCTTGCGCCCCCCTTCCCAAGTCCGAAAAGCACCTCGAGCACTGGTGGTGCCCATGACCGCCGCAACCAAGGCGTATCCGAGGGAGGAACAAGGCGGCCTTCGTCGCTCTAGTCCGCTTACGCTCAATTATGCAACGCACTGCAAGTTTTACGAGATGCATTCGACAGAACATGCGAGGGTCGAGGAGTGGCGGCAGGCGAAATCTGGCCCGCGGTAGTGAAGAGAAAGAAGGGTGACACGTGGAGCTACGCGTCGTCGGCGAAGGCGCGCGGGCACTGCGCACTTATGCATTCAGCGGTATTGTCTGCTCATCCCGGATGCTACTGTCAGTCGCGTATCGGACAAGAGGCCACTCTAGAAGAGCGAGAACGCACTCATCGAATTCCCGTACAAACTACCACCTCTGAGGCCCCTGCGTTGTCATACTACACCAAACTGGACGGATTCGCAGCGTCGAACTGTTCTGTCATGGTCATATTGGTTAGACCGAAGCTAGGGACGGGCTATTGTACCGAGGCATGTACATGTAGTAAACTGTGGTTCTACAAACAGTCTACATCACGGCAGAGTAGGGAGGTGGAGGGGGATCCGACGCGGTCGGCGCCGTCCAGCTAGCGCCAGTATCTGTCGGACCAGATGGAGGAGGAGGGGCAGCCTGAGGCAGTGGGGGCAACGGATGGTCGTGATGCATGTGATGGACATGAGCAGCAGCGGGAGGGCTGGCACTCGCCGCTGACGCTGTTGCAGCGTTGTTGTTCATTGTCGTCATGATTATGTTGTTGTTCTCCACCATCCAGGCGGTCGAGAACGTATTGTTGGTATTGTTGTTCCCTACTGTCCGAGCTGTACGGTTTCCGGGACGATCCTGTCCAGAACAGTGTGTGAGCACGAGTACATTGTGATGCAACGTTGAATGCGTGATATGACGGCACTCCTTCCACTCACCGGGCGGAGGTAATTTGTTGCATGGCCTCCAGGCGATGCGGCACGTGGGGCGGGAGACGGTCGTGCATGGCTACTTCGTGCCCGAGATGCAGCCCTTAGGATGGTGATGAGGATACTCAGAGCTATCAACACGCTTGCAGCTATCGCAAAGGCCACCCCTGGGTTGATGGAAGGTGGGTTAGAGAGGTCATCGCGGATCGTTAGCGGCGCCATCGAAGCCGCTTGGGGGAAGTGGTAGTGCGCCTTCACCGCTATCGCGATGAGTTTGAAAGAGGACCTGGATAAGGTCTAATCGGGTCCCGGTGGTAGGAGACGACAAGGAGGAGGATGAAGGGAAAGGAAAGGGGAGAGTAAAGCAGCGGCGAGTAAAGCAGCGGCGTTGAGGGAGTTAAGTGAAACTGAAAGACGATGGTATTGGGCTTGGCACATGGCAAGTACCCAGGCGGTGACCTCGCGGGCTAAGGAACTTGTTGTGAAGAGATATCTTGGGCAGATCCTGGGACACGCACTGCCCTGCTCCTGGCCTTCCGGTCTCACGCGGAGCCACATGGTGGGTCGACCGCCGAGTCGACTTGAAAGTTGAGGCAGTGTCCATGGTTGTGGCAGTGCGAGAACGGGTTCATGGGCAGTTTCCTCTTCCTCTCCCTGTCTCATCAATCTGCATCCGCGCTCCACATCGTCTGTCGGCACATCTACATGTCTTTCGACCTTACCGACCGCAGCGGCTGACCGCGGTTTCGACAGGTTGGCGGCAACAAGTCCTCGTCTGGGCGCGGGCGCTGTACTGTTGCTATCAGTCTCTCGTGTTACTCTGTTGAGAACAGCGACGCCAACGGCGGTCACGACTTCAAGTTCAAGGGAAGAGACAAGAATGCCAGTGAAATCGACGTGACAAAGGCCGCGCCATTGTAACAGTTGCGAGCCCACATTTCTGGCACGCACGTACGCGTGATCTTGACGAGGGCCGAGCCCTGAAGGGGATAGTGTGCAGGAACTTCAGCCGACTGCGAGCTCGGGCGTGACAACCGGTTGCAGTTTGCACCGGCCTGGATAGACTCTGTGTGGATAGTGCTTAAGCACACGCGGGGGCCCGGTCAAAAATTGCACCGTGGGTAGGGGAAGGGCGGAGACAATGTTGCTTTTGACTCGGAAGGCTGTTTCGGAGATTGGTGCATTGCGACATAGGAGCATCCAAACTTGGGGATGGATGGTAGGTCGAAGAGCCTGAGGGAACAGTTGACGAGCGTACCTCCTGCGGTCCCGGTGAGGTTGGATGATCCGGGAGTGACGGTGAGTCCCTGCTGAGAAAGGCTGCCTGGTATGTCGCTCTCGTCTGTACATATGACGTGTGGAGTAGGGGCGTTTAGAGAGAGATAATATAGTACGAGGACACGGACTCACCGTCAAAAACGACGACACACGTCGCGTCGGTTTGCTACATTCCGCGGTAAGTGTCACCATGCTCAAGGGAACCGAGCAGTACTTGCACGCACTCGCATGCACTACTACGCCCCTTCCTTAGAGACCCGAGACGACCGAGTAGGGAGGAGGAGGGTCCGAATCGTGCACCGACGGAGGGATAATAGCGAGAGGGGTATGTGCGGATGAATAAGGGGCGGTGGGACTGCCAGTTCCGCGCGCAGAAGGAGATGTAGGGGAGTCGGGAGGGGACACGGGCGAGTGAATAAGGGGGACAGAGGCCTCGTCGGGAGGGCTCGTGCTCGCCATCCTCGCTGTGTCGCTCTCGAGCGTCATGACAATTCCATTATTCTCCCTCATCAAGATCGTGTCGTTGTTCCCCGCCGCCAGAGTCGTCATGACCGTACTTGCCGTCCGAACCGCACGGGCTTCCTGTCCCGAACGTGTGAGCACAGCGATCACGCGGGTGCATACTCAAGCGCGAAGTCCAACTGAGCTCCTCACCGTAACCGCCGTGGCTGGGCGTTGATTATCTGACTCGTCGCCAGACACATGGGGAGCGACGTATCCCCCTTGGCGCCTCCTTGGGACTCGTGCCGTAGCCACCAGGACGACTATGATGAGACCCAACCCAGCCAGTACGCCGGCCACTATCGCAACGAGTTCCGTAGTGTTGGATGTCGAGGAGGCAGAAGCGTCGCGGATTGTTAGAAGCGCCATTGCGTTACTAGAAAGCCAGGGCGTCGTGAGGTTTCCGCCGCTATCACGGGAAGGTAGTAGAGTGAATCGGGGAGAAATACTAGCAGGTGGTAGAAAGGAATGCGGGGAAGGGAACGTGCGGGAAGTCCCGCAGCGCACTGGACGACTTTAAGTTAAGTAAAAGGGGATGATGCTCGTTTCTCGGCATTCGGCAGAGTGGTCGGGTGGGCTTGATGGGTACGTGAACCTACTTCACAAATCCAACGATCTCAGGCTAAGGTCATTGTCGTCAAAACACCCTGGGAAATACCTGCGGAGCATTGCGACTGGTTGCTAGACGGTCTCACACGGGGCGATACGAGTGGATGTGAACTTACTTCTTCGATTCGATGGCTGTGCATCCACTCAATACGATATCGACCAATTTGATGACTCGACGTGCCCGCGGCGCGAACCCTACCGACTTCAAATCTGAATTCAACCTTGCTGCAAAAAGATATACAAGCTTCGATTCAGCACTGTAGGAGACTCATGGTAACGTGAAAGTTACAGACAGAATGCGAGATGCGGTAACGGTTGAACCGCTGCATCGACGAGGAGCGTGATCATGAGCGCCGCAGCTGGGGACTTGGGCCTCGCGATCAATGAACCTCTTCACACACTGCTGTACAGCATTGCCTGGATCAGATGGTTTATGAGCTGTTGCGTTCTCATCAGTAGTTTGAAGAGTCCTACAGCACCCACACTCACCCAGGGGAATCGCGCGCGATCAGCGCGAGGATGGCAGTGGGCTTTGAACAGCCTCGTAGGCCTCGCGATTGCAGTCAGGCTATTCTTTGATCAATGGTCTAAGCTAACCGTACTAGGTGTACGTTTCAATGCGCATACATCAGGATCCGGCTAGGGGGAAGCCATGCCTGTGACCTGACCATGAGCTGTACTCGGATGGCGAAGGATGATGACGTTCGCCGCATTCAAGGAGGGTTAGACGCTCACTGGGGCCGTCCGCCAGCGTCTGCCAACCAGATCCATGAGAGGAGCTCGAACATCACACAAGGAAGCACACAAAATAATGACCGCAATGTCAAGCATGGGATTGCGTACTCGACATCAGCAACACACAGCAGTATGTACGACTCATACACAACCGTAGTCTCGCAAACGCTGTGAGTCGCGCGTCGTGCGGGCGGGATCAACCGCCCGGCTGCGTGTACAGTACTCAGTACTCATTATAAAAGCGTCCGGCCACATCCTCCCCCACGAGCTTTACGCGATAACCTCGACGGCTGCGCGTGCGCGAGCCGCGCGACGGACCATGCGTGGTGCGCGCTGCGAAAGGAAGCACCCCATGTCAGCATCGTGCCAAAGCGCGTAAACGGGAAGACGCGAAAGACACTTACGAAAGACCTGTCGTTGAGCTCTGCGCCAGCGGTGGCGGTCGCAGCGGCGTCATCGGAAGAAGCGTCATCGGTGGCGGTCGCGACGTCGGTGGGAGCGGCGGCGACGGAGTCGGTGACAGCGACACTCGTCGCGGCGGTGGCAGTGGCGGCAGCGGTATCGACGACGCTGGCGGAGGCGGTCACGTCGGTCGCAGAGGCCGCGGCGCTGCTGGCGTCCTTCGCGCCCTTGCCCTTCTTGCCCTTGCCCTTGCCTTTACCCTTGCCCTTGCCCTTCTTTCCCTTGCCCTTCTTGTCCTTGCCCTTACCCTTCGCGTGCTTGTGCTTCTTGCCAGCGGCGGCCTTGGCGGTGGAAGATGCCTCCGCGCTGTCGGACGTGTCGGTCGCATCAGCAGTCTCGGACGCGTCGGTGGCGGCGGCAGTCGCGGTGACATCGGAGTCGTCGGCGGCGCGGGCGACGACGCTCGCAGACGAAGCGACAGCGGAGTCGGTCGCGATGGTGGTAGCGGCCGCGGAGTCGGTCGCAGCAACGGTGGCGGTAGCGGCAGCAGAGTCGGTCGCAGCAGCAGAGTCGACCGCGCTGCTCGCGCCCTTGCCCTTCTTGCCCTTGCCCTTGCCTTTACCCTTGCCCTTGCCCTTCTTTCCCTTGCCCTTCTTGTCCTTGCCCTTGCCCTTCGCGTGCTTGTGCTTCTTGCCAGCGGCGGCCTTGGTGGTGGAAGATGCCTCCGCGCTGTCGGACGTGTCGGTCGCATCAGCAGTCTCGGACGCGTCGGTGGCGGCGGCAGTCGCGGTGACATCGGAGTCGTCGGCGGCACGGGCGACGACGCTCGCCGACGTAGCGGCCGCGGAGTCGGTCGCAATAGCGGTGGCGGTAACGGCAGCGGTGGCGGTAGCAGCAGCGGAGTCGGTCGCAGCGGCAGTGTCGACCGCGCTGCTCGCGTCGGACGCCTTCGCGCCCTTCTTCCCCTTCTTATCCTTGCCCTTGCCCTTCTTGCCCTTTCCCTTCTTGTCCTTCTTGCCCTTCTCATCCTTCTTGCCCTTCTTGTCCTTCTTACCCTTGCCCTTCTTGGCTGCGTCCGAGCCGGTGGCCTTCGCCGCGGCGGCGGTGCCCGTCTCCGCCTCTGCGGCAGACGAGACCTCCTCCACCCCAGAGCTCGCGCTCGAGTTATCGACGGCCTTGTTGGAGGCGGCTGCGCCCTGCTGGACGACGACGCAGTTTCCGAAGCCGCCGGCGGTCTTGAAGGAGACGAGGCACTTGTTCTTGGTCGTGCCGCCCGTGCACTTGGTGCCCTTGGGCAGCGCGACGACGAGCTTCTGCGAGCCGTCGCTCGTCGGGGCCTGTGGGAAACGCGCGGTCAGTATTCGGATGATATAAAAAGAAGCAGGGATGAAGGTAGAAGTGGGGGGGCAGGGGGGACACATACCTTGACACCGTTCTGGAGGACGTCTGCGGTGACGAAGTTCTTGCCGGTGCCGTCAGCGTCGACCTCGGCGGTCACTTGGCGGGATCCGTCGACACCACTAGATGCGCAGAGAGTGTCAGAGAACAACGACGATGAACAGCGCAACGAAAATCGAGCAGCGGTACGTACGGGTTGAAGTTGGTGATCGTGGCAGAGAAGGTGCCGTTCGCGGCTGCGGTGACGGCGGTGGAGGTGTTGATCGCGGCCAGCTTGGCATTACCGCAGGGTTTCGCGGTCGTGGGGCGCTGGACGTCGCTGCGCACGGGGGTACCCTGGAGGCCGAGGGCGGGGGTGACGATGGCGTGGGCGTGCGCCTGGAGGGAGAGGCCGAGGCAGAGCGCGACGGTGGCGATGGAGGTCTTTGAAAATATCATAGTGCCAGACTTCTTGAAAACGTGATGTGGAATGAATGAATGTGGGTGGCGAGAACGGCGGGTGACTGGGAGCTGCACGCAGCTAGACGCAAGGAAGCGGAATGGGGCTGGAGACTACGGTTGTGAAGAGGGTCCGGCCTCAGTGAGTTGCAGGCTAGGTGCAAGTGGGGAATCAACGCCGCATCGAGCCCCCGTATTTAACGAGGAGCAGGGGGAGCTATTTTGGTCAGGGGCGGGAATAATGTGGTCATTGTGTCGCGTTTGGGGCAGTTGGGCGTTGGCTAATTGGCGATTGTATCTGTCGATTTGATCCTGGACAGATCCTGACGAAAATGCCCCAGCAGTGTTGCCATGGGAGACCGCCAAAACCACGCACTGGTCGGGCCACGAGGACAAGGAGTCGAGTAAGGGAGGCTCCAAATGAAGAAATCAAGCGAGGAACGAACAATTTTGTCGACGAACCCGGATATTGAAACTGAAGCTCTGCGGCCAATCATGGCGATGAAAGCTGACGCGTAAGGCGCATGAACGTCTACGAAGCATTCCCATGCGGGTTCCCTCGTCCAATGCAAACAGTTTGATCACCATCTCACAACTGAGGTCCATTCGTCGCCATGACATCGGCCCTTTATGGGGTATCAGACGCGCGGCGTCCGATGGAGCAGGGAATGACATTGACAGCGGACGACCGGGGCTCAACCTCACAAGGCCTCGACCTAAATGGATGAATAAGCCGCTGTCAGTTTCCACATGCCACAATAGGGGGAGTTAATCGCACCGGCGACAGATGGTGTGCATCCAAACAGGAGCGAGAGGACAAGGAGCGAGGAAAATGAGGGAAAATGTAGACTGGCGGCTACGTCCTGTGCGATCGGCCGTTAGGCGCCTGCTGAAGCTGTTTGTTTCCGACCATCGCATCGATCATCGTACGTTGCGCTGTGCGCTGGCAGCCTCGGGACCGCCATCCCAAGACTATGCCAAGGCTTGTGGGTCCACAGAACGCCTATGAACGATATCTTGTGCATCGGCAACACTTCGACTTGCTCTGGATCGTAGGCCGACGCGCAGACAGTGACATTCCGACCTTCGACTGCAGCTGGTCACCGGTACCGGAGTAGCAGCCGCGTTTCGAACACCCCATTACATCAACCTTGCTGGAGTAAGTTTGAGTCCTTGATCTCGCAAGCACCGTCTCCAATTTCACATCTTTACTTAACTGAAGCTGAGCGGCCTATAGAAACACCACATCACCAGGGCAAGGGAGAGGTAATGATGGAGAGGATCAGGATGCTGTACCGGGGGGCCGCCATGATGATCACCGATCTCCCAGTTGCAACTTCGCATGCGCACTCAATGCATGCGCAGCATGCTCTCCCTCCAACGGCTCGAACTCGGAAATTCTCCGCGGTCCCATGCTAAGGTATGCGCTCCCACTCCCCGGTACTTAGTTGTGGAGCTTCAGACTGATGTCAGCGGTGACTTCGAGAAGAGAAGTTGATTATGGTGTGGATATTCTGATCTGCTGCTTCGGCAGGCATGGTTCGAAATTATTTGTGTACTCAGCGAAGCGTGCGCATGCATCAGAGAAATCCCTTTTCACAGGATCCCCAAGCCTTCACCATTTTTCGTAAATTGGCACGTTGCCGCTGTTGACATAGCGATGCAGACACGTTTTACACAGTCGCTGCCTTGCTGGGTAAGTATCCACGCAAGGTAGAGTAACCATAGCGGGAATTTGCTCTTCTCCCCCAGGAGTCCGCCTGTCCCCCGGTGATCATCAGCAAATCTCGCAGAGAGGCGGTTGCTAAAGCGCTCTCCGGGGCCTCCACGGTGATAGCCCACTGCTGTTGGCCAAAAGGATATGTAACTGGTCGACACAGCACAGATGTATCATCGTCTGCATCACTACTTACATCTCGTTTTCTGTGCGCAGGCGCAATCTGTCAAGACACATCAACGAACGGGAACAATATCGCGACGGGTGGGCTAGGCCACTGCAACCTGAACGGATCGCAGGCCGTTCGCGATGGGTTCTGTCAGACGAGGGGATCAAGCATACTTACTGGTCAAGGGATGGATGCCCCAGGCGCACATCAACAAGATTCTCAGGGCTAGACGGTGAGTGTGAATGTGTACGTACAAAGTTTGCAGCCAACATGGAGGCGATGTCATGTAACCTTTGGCGGAGTCCTTTCCGCTTCAGAAGCACTGCCCCGGATCACGGGAGAATCCATCAAGCTCATGGAATCACAGAGCCGCGCAGCAGGCGCGTATTGAAATCTTTCCGTAAGCTCCTCCGCACAAAGGCCCCCGCGCGCCTCCACACAGCCAGCATCTCCTCAACAACCTCAGTCGCGGCTGTAAATTTGCTGTAGGTTTTTGGTTCTGTGGAGTATGTGCCTTGCAGTGACGTATGTAGGAAGTGGCCGCTCTAATGCATGATAAAGTTCATGACCGACGTAATTGAGTGGGTTGAATGTTGAAGGTCATAGCCTCCATTATTCCGGTGTAAGTATCTGACTGGGCACTATTCATGGCATTGCATCCGGATGGGCGGTACATACCCACATAATTTCGGACGACGCTTCTCTAAGTATGTAACAGATCCAGCCTCGAGGTACAGGAGGGTACAGGGTTGACCGACGACTATGACAGTATTGAACTTATCGGTCACCTCGGAGGGGTTATTTTTTGAAAGAAGCAGGCAGATCTATTTGGGGACGCACGGAGAGATAAATATATTGCTGACGCCCTCACGCATCCGTAGTTAACCACGTCACGTTCGTTCTGCGCAGATCCGGCGGGGCCGTTTGTAGTCTGATAGTAATTCAACTGTCGTGTGACGCCCGTCCAGCAGCTATAGCTACACACGCACCTGTGTCATCATCGCTTCCTAGCGGGTGCTAACATGACCTTCGACATCTCCTCGCGCAGCTTCCTCAACTCCGTCGGGGCCAGAGTGCTCGAGACGAATCGGAGCCTCTCGTTGGCCTGGAGCCCGGGAACCTCGATGACGCGCTCATGACCAGCTTGGATCTCGCGATCGTACCCAGGCCCGAGCCATTCGCCACCAAGCTCCGCCTGAGTGCCCGTCGACCCGCTGCTGCCAGCTTCAGAAGCCTGCTGGAACCCCTTCAGGAAGTCGTCGCTCTGCTGCTGGTCGGAGGGCAGTTTTGGAGGCTTTCCCGCCCTGCCCGGCTTGCACACCACCTTATGCTTCGGCCAGTCCTACAGCAAAATGTGAGCACAGGGCGGCAATGTGCAGCAGACTAACGACCGACGCACCCTCCTCTGGCACTCCTTGCTGCAGTAGTGCGGCTTAAGGTCGGGCGGGCACCTCCCCGAACACGCCCTCAGCGCAGCCTTGTGCATCCCCCCGACCCTGCACCCCTCCGCCGCACAGACGTATGCGTTCTCCTCCTTCGCGACCTTCCCCTGGCGCCGGCGCTGCTCCGCGAGCACCTCGTCCTCCCTCTTCTTCAGCGCGTCCCACAGCGGCATGAACCGCGGCGACGCCCGGCTGACGTCCGCCCCGAGCTGCTCCACGACGTCCTTGATCGCGAACCCGACGCTGAGCACCGCGGCGCTGACGAGCCCCAGGCGCACGCTGTAGTTGGCGTGCACGGTCGCGAAGATCAGCGCAGCGTACGGTGAGAGCCCGACGGGCCGCTCGAAGCGGCGCGCCTCGGCGTCGATGAAGGCGCGGGACTCGGGGTCGGTGGTGCACCAGTCCTGCCAGTGCGCGTACGCGGCGGCGGAATGCGCCTGCGCGAGCACGGAGTCTGGGGCGCTCTCGGCGACTTGCACGATGAGCACGTCGAGCACGAAGAGCGCACCCTGGATGCTGGCCGTACGGACACCGCAGCCGCTCAGGTATCTGGTGTGATATATGATTTGCGATACGTTGGTCAGTGACGAGATTACTCATGCAGAGGACGACATCTTGGATCTACCTGAATCCCATCTCGAGGAGCGCTTCGGGGTCCCAAGCGTCGACACGCGTCGCCACGTCCATCAGCAAAACGGCGAAAATTTCGCCTAACATTGTGCACATACACACAGCTAGGTAATCTACGAAAGGATGCACCCGAACCGCGAAGTGGGGCGGGGTGCTCATCTGGTTTGTCGTGAAGGGCAATATAGCCCGGCCGATAGGCGCGGCTGTGCAATACCACAAAATACCACGCAATCCTTGCGATATCTCCCAGGAATTGCATGGCATTGGTAGGATGACCCCCACAGACAATCGAGACGATCGCGCGCCGTGTTGAAACTAACGGCGTAGGCATCTCGACATTGCGGGGATGAGCATGGCTGAAAAGTCAACACACAGATGGGTGATCTGACAGAGGTGTGGCGGGACCAGGGCGACTTTGCATCGGCTGGGGGATATTGCCCGGTCAGGTATATATGAGGGGTAAAATTAGCTAGATAATAAATCAAAAATATACTTGGTTGATGCTCATGGAACGTGCCAGGGCTCGCACAGGATGAGGCGGGGGTAGAAATTGATTTGGGCACAAGAAGAGTACATAGCATCGAACACCGCAAGACTGCGCAAACACCGAACGCGCAAGATACCCATCCGCCAACAAGAAAAACCACGTTGCTACCCTTCAACCATGTCGTCAGTGTGAGCACCAATCTCGGCCTGGTCGGAAAGAGGTGGGCCCTTGAAGACCTCGACGGACGGCGAGCGAGAGGATGACAGCGGCAACAGCTCAGACGGGAGACGCTGCTTCATCTTCGAGCGCTGCTTGCCCTTCAAACGGTCATCTTGCTGACGAGCAAGCTCAGCCTTGCGCGCGTTAATGATTCGCTGGCGGATGTTGCCATCGTCGTTGTCGTCGTCGTCGTCATCTGGGTCAAAAATGACCTGCGTCTCGGGGTCACCCCACTCGGACCCAAAAACTCGCCTAACCAACGTCAGCAGCTCGGTGCAGATAAATATGACCAAACCATACCTATTAAAGTAGGAAAATATGTTTTCATCCAACATGTCAATGTCATCATCGAGATCACTGTCCATGTCAATGCCAACAGAGTCCTTGTGTTGCATCCATGCGTCAAAGTCGACGGAGAGGATTGTGTGAAGAGCGGTGTGGAAGCGATGCCCACTGCGATTGTAGGTATCACCCTGCCAGCGTCCATCGACACTAAGCAAGTGTCGGACCTGGAAATAAGGGACATTAGCACAGAGGTTGAACATGAAAGAAGCACGTACCAAGGTTGCAACATATGTGATCAGCTCCGGCGTACAGTGTTTGATCTGGTACAGCTCGGCCAAACACGAGCGTCCGTCGCCCGACTCGCCATCGTCGAGGCCAGCACTGGATGGTCCTGTGAATAAATGCCGGAAAACCTGATATGTCCTGTTAATGACTGAGACTGGTGGGGCAAGAAGATCTTTGAGAGTACCGTGACGCATAGGTCGCCCTTAAAGACCCCACGCTGAGGATTGAGGTCGTCGTAACTGAGATAGGTTGGGAAAAGGAACGAGGGCAGCGTCTTCTCGTCGTCGATTTCTGAGGTCGGAGGCCGGTCATTCTTGTGTCGCTTCTGGCAAGCAGCATTATCTTGTCGCTGCTTGCGCTGGGTGCTCTTTCGCTTAGCGTATCTGGCTGACCGGGTTAGGGACACCATCACGAAGAAATAGCCACTCACCCATATGGCTCCAGATCGAAGGCGTCGCGTTCATTGATGGGGACAACGAGTCGCCCACTGCACTCCGAGTAGTAGCCGCCATTCCGGGTCTTGAGCTTCTTATACTGGTTATAGGACAGAGGAGCAATGTATTTCTCGTTCGGGAGAGAGACCATGGGGAGGTATGAGTGAAAGTCACGCTTGACAGTGGCAATATCTGAGGAGCGGCCGGCAGAAGCGTGGATCTCAAGCTGGGAGGGTCAAAAAACACGCATTTCCAACCAGAGCCGAGAGGACTCACAAACTTAGCAATCAGTGAAATATCTCCGGGATGGGAGAGCATGTGTTGACACAGCAGCTTGAACTTTGGAACTTGGTCACAGAGGTAGAAAAATTTCTTCGTGTAAAGCTTCGCCGCCTGGGCAGTCCTAGAGATGCAGTGAGGGTGGCTATGCAGACTCTACGAAGTTAAGTGGCTTACATGGTGCGCATTCCCTTGTAGGCTGCCTCGTAGTCGTCAGCAGTACGGGGGTTAGTCGTCACGACGGCCATTCCGCACGTGAAGACATTGTGGATGCTTGTGAAGACGCCACAGAGACGGCTCGCATGGCGGGCCCACTTCTTGAAGTGGCCAGGGATGGTAAGGGTGTTGGATTCTTCCCGACTGGAAGGGCACAAGTGATGCATATGAGTCCACGCATCAGAAGAGATCCACCCCCGACAACGACGGTAGATCATGGATGGACGGAGCGAGACTCGAGACTGACGGGAATGAACTCACGTCATGCCGTATTTCCTGCGCTTGAGTTCACGGACAAACATAACGAAGTCCTTCACCTGACGTGCGGAGAGCTCCTCGCTATTTTCCTCATCCTCGTCGTCTGTCTCGACAGCGTTGTCGTTGATGGCCCGACCTCCATTCTCACCGCCGGCTTGGCCCTCGCCACCAATCTCCTCAGCACCTTCGTCCTCTTCCTCATCTTCAGCGTCCTCTACCTCATCATCATCCTCCAGAGACTCCTCGAACACGAGCTTCATGATGTTCTTGGGAGGTTTCCCATTATCATCGTCACCAAGGTCGAAATCGTCGGAGTCGACGCCACTTGACTGGACACGTTTGAAGGCGGCGGCGGCATTCTCGAAGGCGTCCGGGGGCACCGCCTGGGATGGTGGGACAACTTTGGTGGATCGCGCGTGCGATGACGAACCGTGTGATGAGGAGCCTTTCTTGGACGGCACGGCAGGAGACGATGGGCGGCGATAGGACAACGGGTTGCTGGACAGCAGAGCAGAAGCTTTGGAGGAGGAGGGGGCCTGTGAGCAGGATGTCGCACTGCTGGTAGTGGAGGGAGACGATGAGCGTGGTTGAGAGCTGCGGTTGGCGGTCTGGCGTCTGTGTTTGCCCGATGCCGGCGATGGCTGTCTATCCGGATCGGCAGGCTTCGCAGTCGTGCGCGCTGGTCCGTCCTTTGCGGCCTTCTTCATCTTCTTCTTCGGCTCCTCCACTTCGGCTTCAGGCTCGTCCTCGTCTGTGGCTGAGGTGAGCTTGCGCTTTGCCTTCTGCCTTGGAGGCGTTGGTGGGGGGCCAATGATAACGCTGGATGAGAAAGGTGAGTGAATGTATGCGCGTGAATGTGGGCGCATATATGCGCGCCCACGCTGACTTACGGCGCGTGATTACCCCGCGGACCCTGACGGTTTGTGGGCGGGGCTGAAGGCTGCTTGCTGGGGGCCACAGCCTTGTTCTGTGTCTTCTTCTTGGCTTCTGGGATTTTTCTCGGCATCTCGAAAGGGGGGATTACGTGTGGATGGTGGAAGTTAAGGAGAGGACGGGGCCTTCGCGACTTTTCGCTCAAGGCCTGCCTGTGGGTCCTCGGCAGATTCCGAAGAACCTGGACGCGACGCGTTGGGGTGGACGCGTCCGTCACGTGTGCGCGGTCTTTGGGGCGCAACCTCCGTCAACACCGTCACATTATCACCTCTTATCTCTTCCGTCTACCCCCACGCCGGCCCCTCCATGCGCTGGTGGAGGATCCTACTCGTTCTCCTCTGTGTGCTGGTTGCGATGCCTGTGGAGAAGTGCTATGGGTGCCAAAAACCCTACTCGAACCTCCCCGCCCATCTCGACAAGTGCCCGAAGGCCCACACGTTCTTCGACGGCGGACTCCGGCGGCGAGTCGAGGAGAACAAGACCAAAACACGCCTCCGTGAGGCGTTCAAGCAGAAGAAAGTGGAGAGTGCACTGGCCAAGGCTGCTGGGGCCAAGCAACGGCTGAGAGATCGTCAAGCGCAACTCCAGGTGCGTCTTCGTCCACTTCTGCATTGACAGTTTTTTAACCGCATATATGCAGCTTGAACGGGAGGCGAGCATGCCAGTATTCATTGAATCAGTTGCACCCAACCGTCGACCACGCCGCGTGCCAGGCAAATTCACAGACATGCTCCCAACATCGCTCAAGGGCCTCCCCCATCTGCGTCTCAAGCCCAACATTCCCGCTTCCTTCGACCATCATTCAAACGTCGTCATCCACTCCCCCTCATCTGCTGCTGCCGTCCCTGTGTCTCCCATGCCGCGCGCCACGGTCGAAGATGCTCCAGACGATCTCATGGACGACGTGCGTCCCCCTTCACCTCCGCCTGCACCTGTGCCTATTCCCCAGCCACCACCCACTCTTGTCCCTATCGACACCCAGCCAAATCGTTTTGGGGTATTCAGGCGATACACCACCTATCCACGTTCGGACCCGGAGGAAGCCCTCTCACTCGATGCGTTCGCTGATGCTGGTACCCATCTTCGCCCTGCTCCCGACGTCCGTGAACGGAATCCTCTCCGGCCATTCGGCTATCCTGCCCGCAAGCTGCTTGCTGATGCCGGCAAGGTTGCCGCTAACTCCTTTGCACCCTTTCTCAACTGGTCCGCCTTCAAGCTGATGGAGTGGCAGTACACGGGTTCTGTAACAAAGTCCTTATCGGAACTCCAGCGGCTCGTCGACACGGTCATTCTCGATGACCGGTTTAAGAAAGAGGACCTAGTCGATTTCAGCGTGGACCGTGCGCAGGCTCAGCTCGACAACTACCAAGCCACAGGAGGTGCCTTTTCCACGGAAGATGGATGGCGCGAAGGTTCTGTCTTGCTCCGGCTACCGAAGGTTGGCGCTGAACATGACGATGAGAACAGTGCGCCAGGCTTCCTCGTCAAGCAAATCTGGCACCGGAGTTTTATAGAAGTCATCAAGGCGGCGTTTCGTGACGCCTCCGCCCGTCATTTCCACTGGTTCCCTCATCGCCTCTATCGAAAGCTAGCTACACCCCAGGACCCTAACGCACCACCTGAGCGGCTGATCACCGACGTTTACAACTCAGATGCCATGATCCGTGCACATGAGGAGATCCAAAAACTCCCCCGTTCCCCCGATGACCCACCTGACATGGAGTACGTCGTCGCAGGAATCAGTGTGTACTCCGACTCGACGCGCCTTGCAAGCTTTGGCACGGCGTCGCTGTGGCCCATTTATGCGTATGTCCTCAACATGTCCAAGTACCTCCGACTCAAGCCAGCCATGTTTGCGGCGAACCACCTCGCGTATATTCCATCGGTAAGTTTACGCCTAGTGAGCGTCATTCTGACTTCTCATCAATCTCTACTCAGCTCCCGGCTGGCCTCTTCACGACATATAAGGATACCTATGGTGTACCGCCTTCGGAGGCTGTCATTCGGTTTCTCAAGCACGAACTGGTGCAAAAAATCTGGCTCCTCCTTCTCGACGACGAGTTCATGAACGCATACAAGTTTGGCATCATTATCCTCTGTGGTGACGGCATCTCGCGGCGAGTTTTCCCTCGAATCTTCTTCTATTCTGCTGACTATCCTGAGAAGTACGTTACCTTGGCAAGACTCATGAGCGTACCTAACTGACTGGTTGTCCACAGGTGCCTTATGGCAGGCCTCAAGACCCTGGCGCGACTGGCCTGCCCTGATTGTGCCATGGATAGGTGTAGTTTCTGGAAGATGGGCATGAAGAAAGACATTGCAGACCGTGTTAAGCACGCCCGTCAGGACATCAGCATATTCCACCGTGCAATCTCAACGGTCCGTGAATGGATCTTCAAGAAGGGAACCTCCCCCGATGGCACAAATGTCAAACGGACAAAGCTCGGCCTTTTTTCTATGCTCCCAACTCGTGTACGCTTATTCTCGCTTCCAGTGTATTTTCATAACAGTGTTTTAATCTCATTATTTTAGTCCGCATTTTCAGAGCGTTTTGCGTCGTTTGGACAGAATGTCTTCAAGCTCTTCGTGCCAGATCAGATGCATGAGTTTGAACTTGGTGTCTGGAAAGGCACGTTTACACACCTTGTCCGCATTTTGATCGCTGCAGGCCAGGATGCATGCCAGAAACTTGATGAGCGGTACGTCACGTCTATGGCGGTTTAATTATCTTTTTCTTATGTTTTGACACAGCTTCTCAATGATTCCAACCTTTGGGCGCGCGACCATCCGTCGCTTCAGCGGCAATGTGTCTGCAATGAAGCAACTCGCAGCCCGGGATTTCGAGCAGATTCTCAAGGTGTGCGCTTTGGTAGTTTTCTGTTTAAATTGTATATGGCTAACGTGATATGTAGTGCGCCATCCCATGCTTCGAGAGCCTCCTGCCTGAGCCCTTCAACTCCATCATTCTCGACCTTCTTTTTGAGCTCGGGCGGTGGCACGCTCTTGCAAAATTGCAGCTGCACTCGGACTCGACAATCACTGCCCTCCACGACGCTACAAGCACGCTAGGGCAGGCTGTGCGTGCATTTTGCCGCCATGTCTGTCCGAAGTACGCCACCCAGGAACTACCGCGCGAGACGCAGTCTCGCCAACGGCGCAGGGCGGCCACAGCACAGGCGAACGGACATTACAACGCAGCAGCCACTGATGTGTTAGCTCCCAAGTTCAAGGCGTACACTGTGCCAGACACCCCCAAGTATCACCGTCTTGGAGACTACGCCCGTGTCATCTCCGAAATGGGTACCCACGACAATCTATCCACGCAGACTGTGAGTGTCGTGCCGCATGCTGCTTTTGTGAAATAGCTTACTTATCATACATAGGGCGAGTTCGAGCATCGCCGTGTAAAGCGGTATTATGCGCGCACCAACAAGACCCACACGTTTGGCCTTCAAATCGGGTTAGAAGTCCGTCGCGCGATGGTCCTCAACAAGATATCGCAATCCCAGCCACCCATGTCGCGCACTCGGAAACCGCGTCGATCCGGCCTCAAGGGCAAGTCTCGCGCCTCTCAAGGCCGACGACTTCAGCTTCGATTCGAGGACTCGCAGCCTCTTCCGCCGACTCACCCTGAACAACACTACTACATCTCGTCCGACCCCCGCTACCCAGTCCGATTGGACAATTTCCTGTATGAAAATGACGGAGATCCTGCGTGCGAGGTGCGCGACGTTATTGCAATGTACACCTTCTCTGCTGACCATTAAATCTAGAATTTCGAGTGCGACCTTAAGGCCCACCTATTCCGCCGTCTGCCTGGCAGCGAGGGCCTTCCCTCAGACTACGTGCCCACAGACGACGACCTCTTCCGCGTGCGCATCGAGGGCGACCACCTTTTCCAGCACAAGGTCCTTCGCGTCAACTTCACCCGATACGACATGCGCCGTGATCAAGACTCCGTCAATCCTCGGACGCATCCGGACATTATGATGCTCGCCCCGGACGGCGCAGCACATCCGTACCTTTACGCCCGCGTCATCGGCATCTTCCACGTCATGGCGTACCTAGCTGGTCATGATCTCGATGGTGCCGACGACACTGAGCCCGAGCTCATCCATGTCCTGTGGGTCCGGTGGTTTGACCTGGACCATCGCGCGCCTGGTGGATTCAAGGCGCGTCGTCTCCCCCGGCTGAAATGGGCGGCGCTCGATGATGGCGCGTTTGGCTTTCTCTCCCCGGATCAAGTCCTGCGTGCAGTGCATCTGATGCCGGCCTTCGCGCATGGTGAGTCAGATGCCGCCCTGCCGGGATATAGCGTTGCGCGCCACGAGGAGGACGAAGATTTGGATTGGAACTGCTACTATGTCGGAATGTACGTTCGAAACTAGCCCTACGATTATTGATCCTCATTCCGCCTTTCCACAGCTTCGTAGACCGCGATATGTTCATGCGGTACTATGGCGGTGCTGTAGGTCATCAACGTGGCAAGCCAAAGCAGCCACAGCCCCCGCCCGTCACTCCAGAGCAGATCACTCCACTCAGTGGGCGCAGCTACGACGATGAGAGAGATGAGGAGCCAGATGAGGGCCCGAGAGAAGACCATGCTGACCTCCCAGAAGAACCACAACGCCCTCCCGGCGTGGATGAGGAAGACCCGGAACCCGAGACGAGCGAGAGCGAGAGCGAGGTGGACTCGGATGGAAGCCGGGAGCTTGACAGCGATGACGATGAGGCGCTCGGACCTGAAGACGGGGAGGCAGAGTTGGGCGAGGACGAGCATGAGCTGGCTCGCGCGGGATTTGCTCCTTGGTAGAGTGTATCATTGTATGATACTCGGACACTCTGTAGTGTAGTACATGTTCTCAACGTCTGCGCTCCCATCAGAGGAGTAATCAAAACAGAGTCCGAGCCTTGCGATCTGGGTGCAGCGACAATGCATTCAATGTACGTACTCTAGCGGTATATCTTACTGTGTACCATTGCATGACAGTGCGTAGGCATACAATTTCTGTCCGAGATTGCACCAGTGTGCAATATTGTACCGGTTACTCGTGGTATTGTGAAGGATTGCCTGGGCAGTCCCTTTCTTCAGCGCCTTGCGTGCTCTCTCACAGCTGCGCACAATGGCGGGTTTCGGGCAATGACTGCAAGTCTGGCCCACATTTTCGCACTTTTGCTGATGTCCTTGGAGGGGTTCTCGCCGAGAAAGCGCGAACACTGGCTGACGTATTCCATCATGTCCGGTCGGTTGTCGTGGGGGAAGGAACAGTTATACTTGAGAGATGCGTATTCGCCCATCTTGTCGTAGACGACCTCGTCCGGGTCGCACTCATGGATTTCCACATGGTATGAGCGTTGGTGGCGATTGGGAGACGGCATGTCGATTGAGAACTTCAGAGTGGATGTTAGTTATTTATTACTATCATGAAATAATGTGTGTCACTTACACGACGACGGATGTAAGTACAATCTTGAGCACTGCTTCGGAGTGGCGACGGTTTTGAGAAGTGGCGTCGACTGCGCACTAGCCTCCCGGGAATGTCCGAAGAGATGCTAACGTTTGCTTGCCTGACAGTGCCCCGCAAACCTGAGTGGGTGCAACGAAATTTTCCGCTGCGGAAACCATGAAAAGAATATACAAAACACCAAACTTCATACGAGGAATACATGCGCAATAATTTAGACAGGATAACTCTTACTATCTTCGGCAGCCCAACAATGATGACCACACCCAGCAGCACACAACCGTCCAAGGATCACCTTAGAAGCAGAAACCATCATACCCCTTCCACTACCCCAGCTCCCTGTCGTCCCCTCGCCATCCCCCTGCGCGCTCGCACCGTCATCAGACTCGCCATCAGCTGTGTACGCCGAGTTTGTTCGTGACAGAGCGCGGCCACGAGGTGTCCCTGCTTCCGAGCTCCTCCCAACCCTGACTGCCGGTGGTACTGCCGGTGGGGGAACTTCATCAGGCGGTCTGCGCGAGTAGTACGCTTGATAACAATCTTGATGGCCTCCATGCATGCATACGGGGCACCGGAACATCAGTGACCGCACTGGGAGATGGCTATAACGAAGATTTCAGGGGAAGGGCAGGTCGAGCAAAGGGGAAAGCAAGTTACCATATCGCGCACTGCGTGATACTGCTCTGGCACCTGAGGCAGTACGCAAAACTCCCTCCCGGTCGTCCTGCATGCACAGGAGGCCCAGCGGGTTTCATGATGGGTTTTAGACACTTTCGGCAGACAGTGTAGATAGTGGTCGACATCTGGCCACGGAGCGATTCAGCAACAACGCCGAAGTCCGACGAAGATAGACACCTACCGATGTTGTCGAGCGAACTGCGTCTACAGTCGCGAACTTGCGGATGTACGCTGCACAGGTGTGCAGACGCAGACGGGTCAAGATCTCTGGAAACCAATGTAAGAACACTGTCCGCATCAAGATAGGAGATGTGCTAACCAATATACGCCTCAACAAACCGAGCTACCCTCGACTTGGATATCTTCAGCTCCTGCGGCAAGATCAAAGCCAACATCGCACACATGATGATGTCGCCCTGTCCTCCGCTGTTAGCATCCCCGGACCAACAAGCACACCCACACAAAAAACGTACCTCATCAGAGTACTGTTCGAACCGCGCTCGCACCGTCTCCCACGCCAGGCCCCTCAACCGTTCCTCCGCATTCCGAATCGCGATCTTCGTCCGGTCACTCGGTGTCCGTCCCACCGCCCCATTCTCACCCCCGCTCGCGTCGTCCGCCCCGTTCCCGTCAGCGTTCTCAACAAAGTCGGCAGAGAACGCGTCCGACTTCGCCCGCTGCCGCAGCGACGACGACGACCGGCGCACCATCGCCCCGCGCGCGCCCTCCAAGTCGCGAATCGTCTCGTCCCTCCTCAGCACCGTCCCCCCAGGCGTCGCCTCCCCAGCAGTGACCGTCCGTATGCTGCTCTGCGACTCCTGCTTCACGAGCCCCTTCTGCGGCGTAGAGGGCCCAGCGAGCGATGCGACGGTCGAGCTCCTGCTCCGCCCCCCACTCTTCGTCGAGCTCCGCCGGCTCAGGCGCACGATAGACGTTGACGACATGCGCCTGTGCGCGCCTCCTGCACCCCGCGCGTCGTCGCTCTCGCTCTCGCTCTCCGCTTCGTCCCCGTCCTCGTCCGATGACCCGCCGGACGTCGACGCGGGCGACGGCGAGTCCTCGTCGTCCCGCTCGTCCTCCGTCCACGGCTGGTGGCTCGTCAGTGCAATCTTCGACAGCGGCGACGGGTGCGCAGTCGTCGTCCGGTGCAAATATGGCGAGTGCGGCACGCGCGCAGAAGGGGGAGCGCTCGCCGGTGGCGGGTGGTGATCCACCGAGCTCGTTGCGCTGTGCCCATCGTCGAGGACGTCGCACCCATGCTCGCTCCCACTTTCGTCATCCGAGTCCGAGTCGTCCAGTGCGCCCTCGCCCACGTGCCGCAAGCTCATGTGGCTCCGCATGCTCTCGCTCGGGCTCTCGCTGTGCATGCTCTGCGCCGAGAACGACGGCCGCCGCAGGTTCGATGGCACGCGCGGCCCCACACGGAGCGGTGGCGGGAGGCCTGAGCCAGATTCGCGGCGCGCGAAGAGCGCTGCAGGGACACTTGGGAGTCCCGTGCTGGGCTTGCGCGGAGATGAGCCGTTCGAGGACGGTGGGGTGATGACATGCGGGGATCTGTGACCTGAGCTTGAACGCCTGTGCCTCTCATCAGGGTACTTGGACAGGGATCGCGGGCTGCGATCCCTTACTTCAGGAGGGACTGTTGCATCCACTGTGGCCGACCTCCCGAGCCGTGCAGTCTGTGGAAGAGAGGACACAGTGGGTATTGCGGCGGGAGCGGATGACGAATGTGGTAAAGGAGGACTTGAGACCAATAATGGGGAGAGGGGAGGCGTAGGCGGAGGAACGACGTCAGTCAGCAGGGTAGCCAGCATCATCCAAGTCTGTGCCGCATCGTGAGCTCCAGTATCGATGGCGACCTGCGGATCGGTGTTCAAAGGTCTAAAACGAGCATGTAGAAAATGGAGGACACTAACGTCTGCGTTGCGGTTACAGATCTCCGCCTTACTCTTCCCCACATAGACATAACCCCGAGCCAGTTTCTCGACCATCTCCAGGTCTTCCGCTGCGCCGTCCGGTGCGAATGCCCCCACGTTCTGTGTGACCGGCCGGTACGGCGAGTCTCCCAGGGCCTTGAGTTGAGTTTTCTTCACTTCCGGGTCGCTAATAGAGGGAAGCTGGGTGACCAAGGACGAAGACCGAAGATAGGAGAAGTTTACGTACACATCATCATACGGAATCTCCCAACGCTTCGGCCGGTCAGTGACGAAGGCAATGGAGCCCGAGGTGTTCCAAGAAACCGCCGACCGAGTAACAGCGCCGATAGGTTTCCGACACTGGCGCAAGTCCAGCTGTGAGAACGTCCCAGACTGGTGCAGAGCCCACAGCGCATGCGAATCTGCGAAATCAATATCTGTTCGCGTAGTGTCTCAGTTTCATCGTTAAAAAAGAACGACGAAATGGACGGACCTGTCACGCCGCCCTCGACCGCGGACCCGGTCACGACCCATTTCGCGATGTACCCCCTCCGCACGTCCCAGATCTCGATTGGGTCGCTCCCCTCGCCCCTCGACTTACCCTCAGGTGTAGTCGTTCCATCACTGCTGCTCGCACCGAGATGTGCCGTGATAGCCCGAGGGGTGACAGCCCCCGGAGTAAGACCCGCGCCGCCGGGTGAAGCCGCGCTGTGGCCGAACTCTGTGCTCGTCCCAAAATCGGCATTGGACACGACGGCGAGCTCGCACTCGTATCCTGGGCGGAAAAGCACCCGTCTGACGGGGAAGCTGGTGTGCAAGGTGTACACCGGATGATGCGCCTTATGCCGCGTCTCCGTAGGGGTCAAATCCCATACCTGATGGCCAGTGTCAGCGCGACTCGCCCCCCGTGGGGGAATGCACGCACCTTGACACAACGATCCATTCCGCCACTCACAATCCATCCTGGGCGGATGGCGTCTGAATCCGCGGAGCTCGATGCGCCGCTCACGGCAGGCACAGAGGGGAGGATGTCTTCGAAGAAACCAGTACCTGGACCATTGTACCAGTTGCCTACGCTTGCCTGCCTGACGATGGGCACAGCGCTAGGTAATACCGTGGTGGGCGGTACCCAGTCGAGAGACAAGACGGGGCCGGAGTGGGCGACTGGTATTCGATCGAGTTGACCACGTTGACCCATGGTGAGATCCCATCTAAACAACGACAGCGTAAGACTGCGGCGATAAGCCATGAAATTCAAGTTCACCTGTATATGCTACCGTTGTCGAGGGCTGCAACTACATCTCGGGGTCGCGACGAGACAGGGGAGAAGGCGACGGCGCGGACAGCCGCGGGGTGATGTATACGCATAATCGACTTGCTAAGATCTCGAATGTCCTGTGACAGATCAACGAAGGTATCAGAAGCGACCTTTTGGAAGCAGAAAAAGGCTTACCCATATTCGAATGTCGCCATCTGCAGATCCTGTCATGCAGTAGTGTTGCAAGATTGGAGAGTATTGAAGGACATGTATGGAGCGAGCATGGTCGCGTACGCGTCGCTCTAAAGGGGTTCAAGATGTAAGGACCACAGCGATGTCACGGTAAGTGGGTTCAGAGATGCTCAGGACACTTCGAAACCCCTTGCCTGTGGTAAGTCAGACGCGTCCACGTTCAACTCACAGCTCTACGGAGGGTGCTCCACAAGTATCCTAACCAGCACATAGGTTGCACGGCATCTCTCCTTGGATTGTATGTACGTAGAAGCTGTGACTCGTGGCGTAGAAAGCAACGGGTGCTTAGACGTGCGCTGTTGCTCGACACGAGAATAAAAATCGGGGAAGTCAGAGTGCACTTATCTGCCTAGCGTTGGTCCTTGAAAATAGACCGCTGCGAAGCAGCTGGACGGCGCGACTGAGTACGAAGAGAGAATGGAGGTCGCAGCCCTCCATCCTCAATACCAGACGTTTCTGGCAGGCTCCATCCCTTCTCGCGCTCTTTCTGTTCTCCTCTCGAGACATGTGCCAAGACGTCTGACTTCGAGACCGCTGAGGTGCGAGTCTCTCGCCAAGATACGCAGTCCGGACCTACTCACCGTATTTCGAGCACCCACTCTTGTTCAGATCCCACATGATGAGCTCCCCGTTCCGCGCGCTCGTCAGGATCTTGTTACTGTACCCTTCACACCCTCGTGTCAGCATGTGCAACACACTCGATATCTCGCGCGTCCGCCACGCACCTCCATGGCACCACGCGACGTCGGTGTTCGAGCTGTCCACCTTCAGCCCGCTCCCCTCCCACAGGTTGCGCGACACCTCGATCCGGTGCCCGCCCTTCCCCGTCACGGACTTGTGGTCACTTTGGCTCGAGGGCCCCGGTCCCTTCTCCGAGCCCGAGACGTCGGACATGCGGAGGATCCGGAGTGCTGCGAGCAGACATGTTGGTCATTCTACGTTTAGGAGAGGATGGGGAAACAGATGGGGTTGACATAGCCTCTCAACGCAACGAATGAAAGGAACACCCACATTCTCTCCCAGCAACTACGCACCTCATCCCATCGTCGCTCTTCGCCATCGACCCGCCGCCGTGCGTCGTAGCTCGCGGGAAGCGCACATATCGTGTTGGACCCTTGTAGCCATGCTCCCTCGAGTCCGAGAAGACGTTCGGGAGGCTGAGGTTGAAGTTGCTGCTGTTGGCGGGGGTGTTGACGGAACTACGGCGATTGGCAGCTCCAGCATCAGTCTTGGACGGTGGCATCTTTGTGAAGTCTCCCGCAGTGGGCTTGAAGCTTCAAAGATGCCTAGTACTTCATTCAGACAGGCACGAGGCTGAGAAGGATGCAAGTTTGCAGAAGTGCACGACGGTAAGAAGCAAGGAGGAGGTTCGGGTTCGGAGCAAAGTCTATGAGGCTCAGGAAGTCCGACAACGGGACGTCATCCGAACTGTGGCCTCGGGCCGTCCGAATCCGCCGTTCGCACTGTACGCTACAGTTGCCTCTTGGTTGCCTCACGCATCGTTCGCTCACGCACTGATAAGTATTTTGAAGATTGAAGAAATCACGGCTGATCCGGAAGCTGATGCATGATGAGACAGGATGAGGCAGGCCGATTTTTCTCCAAAATGACAGACACGTCTTCCGGCGCTACTGTGGGGCGAGAAACCTATAGGTTATTTGCAAACGTGAATAACAGGTGTTATTAACCATGGTTATTAACATGTGAAGAACCCAGGGGGGTTATTCGCATTGTGAGAAACTCGGGCGCTTGATTGTAGTGTGTGCCATGGAGGAACACGGTCTCAGCCCCAATTGTGAGCATGATGGATGTCTAGGTGCCCATTTCTGCCCTTGCCGTTTGTTTGCACCCAGCGGTGTGGCTCTGAGCAGACAACTTAGGCTGGGCCGATACTGCGCCTGCCAGGGTTGGGGCGCTTAAGTCATGGATGGAATGGCTCACCACTGGCTCTGGCTCCAGGTCACAAATGTGTAACACAAGTCCTCGGTGGTTGATGAAGCCATGGCGTGGACTCGTTGTAAGGGCGTGCATTCGTTCGAAATACGGTTGACAGCCAGGAGGGCCCGAAGGAGTAAGCGCCCGATAAGCGCCCGAAATTAACCTGTTAATAACTGCGCGAATAACTCACCCTTAGACGGCCTCCTGTTAATAACCCTGCGAGAAACCCCCCAGGGAGTTTTTCACCCCACCCTATCCGGCGCACTGATCTCCTCCTTAGACGCCCATGCACCTTTCCTTGAAACTCACAGGTGTACGTACCCGCTTTGCGGAACTTAGGGTAAGGTATTTTGTGCTCGAAATATGGCCTGGATACTTGCACTAGATAATGAACAGCAGCAGTGAAAGCGCGCAGCTGGACAGGACTAGATCTCCAGCGTGCTCTTAAGCATGTTGTTCAGTCAAATCATCCACACCCGACGTGACTTGCGACCAAATTGCACCTGACATGAGATGGAGGATTGAGACCCAAAGGGCCGCAGAACGGGGTGCAGTGTGTTCATTAATATTGTTCTTGGATCTACATAGGCCTGTCTGTCAGAGTCTTATCGATTCTGCGACCGTTTCATGTACACCATGGCATGCGTTTGCAAGCCATATTGCTCTGCAACCTGGGAAAGTAAGAGATAGTTAATCCCCACTGGAGGCGCTACTTACGGTCAGCGCGCATGAGCTTCTAGTTCGCTAGAAGGTACTGCAGTTGGAAGATTCAAGGAATTAATAAAGATACACATAGTACATTCAATCGTCCACGGTATGGTAACGTCATCGGACTCGTCCACAACAATGTGATAATCCCTCCACAGCGGTGCATGCCCACAGGGAGTGCTCACTGCTCGCTGACGAAGATCCCGGCCATACCCATACCCGAGCCGATACACATGCTCGTGCAGAAGAGCTTGCTACCGGTCTGCTTCGCGATGTTCAGGCCGGTAGCGACTTGCCGAGCACCCGCTGCATACGCAGTTCGTCAGCCATGTGATTGCGAACCACGTAAGGAAGAAACCACGTACTGCAGCCCAAGGGGTGGCCGATAGCAATAGCGCCACCGTTCAAGTTAACCTTCTCGAACGGAATGCCGATGTGCTGGACGGAGTACACGGCTTGTGAGGCGAACGCCTCGTTGATCTCGAAGAAGTCGACATCGTCCTTCGACAGGCCCGTGATCTCAAGGACCTTCGGGATCGCGTATGCAGGGCCGACACCCATGATCCGCGGGGGGACACCGACCGCGGCCGCAGCGACGAACTTGCCCACAACCGGAAGCCCGAGCTTCTTCGCAACAGAACGGCGCGCAAGGATAACCGCAGCGGCGCCGTCCGACACCTGCGACGCATTACCAGCGTGCGTAGTGCCGTCCTTCTGGAACGCTGGCTTCAGCTTCGCCAGCGACTGGGCGGTGACGCCGTCCCGGACGCCGTCGTCCTGGTCGACGACGATCTCCGCCTCCTTCTCCGTCTTCGGGTCGACGACCTTGACCTTGAGGGGCACGATCTCGTCCTTGAACTTGCCCGCCTTCTGTGCCGCGGCGGCCTTCTGGAACGACTTGGCCGCGAAGTCGTCCTGGACCGAGCGGGGGATGTTGAAGTCGGCGGCGACGTTCTCGGAGGTGATACCCATGGGAATGAGGCAGTCCTCAGATTCCTGGTTCGACAGAACGGCCTCCGAGAAGCCGTCGGGCATCGCGCCGCCACCATAGCCGAAGGTCATGGACTCGACACCAGCACCTGCGCATTAGGAGGCGGTGTGTCAATGTGGCGACCGACGAGTGAAAACACTAGTGAAGGGCACACTCACCAATACCGATGTCGATCATGCCGGTCGCAATTTCGCTGGCAATGATGTTCACTGCCTGAAGGCCGGACGCACATTGCCTGTTGACGGTGCTGATGGGCACGGTGTTCGGAATGCCGGCGTGTAGAGCGGCCATGCGCGCCGCCGACGCTCCTCCACCTGCGGGGAGGACGTTTCCGACGGTAATGTCGCCAACGTGAGCGGGGTTGATTCCCGCCTTCTTCACTGCCGCGGTGAGGACACCGGATAACAGCTCCTCTGGCCGGGTGTCCTTGAAGCCCCCCTTCTTCGCCTGGACACTCTATCCGTCAGTCGCTGCTCCTGACATCCCTCCACATCCATATCCGCTGCCCTTTCACCAAAGGATTAGACGCAGCACGTACCTTGGTGATTGCGGACCGGACAGCAGCGACGATGACGACGTCATTGTCGTTCTGTGACAGCGCCCTCGACTTGGGCGACACACCGGCGAGATTTTTGATGCTTTGCGAGAAGGAAGACATGATGGACGTAAAGAGGGAAGCAAGAGGTGAGGACGACGCTGAGAAAGAGGGTGCGACGGTTATAAAGGCAAGGCAAGCTGGGATGAGGTGAGCGACCGGACCCTGTCATAACCCGGCCCATGTGAAATCCGGAACCCAATCTGGGGTTTCATGCGGCAACTAAGAACGGAGCCGGGAGAAAATCACAGTCCTTTTCGGGCCTGGTCCTATGTGGGTAGGGTCCGCAGGAAAATTAAATAAATTAAATTAAATTAATTCGAAAGAAGGAAATTAAATGGAGAGGGCGAGGGCGAGTTGGGAGATTTTCGAGTGGTGTGTATCGCGAGAGCCTCTCTCATGCTTGATCTGCTCAAAAATGAGCATCCAGACACAGAGAAAGACGTGGAATTAATTTTTGCGGCCGGCGCTAACGCGCCGGGGAGGTGCACCAGATAGATTTTTTATTCCCTGGCCTGCGAGTGATTGCAGGGGCACCAAATTTTGCAAAATGCTGCGTCTAGTGTTGGTAAATGCAGTATCGCTATTACAACGGTCAAAATATGTAGTGAGGTAAACTGGTACCAGTCGCTGCGAGGTCACTTTACGGGCGCTTAACCCATCATCTCGCACCTCTCCCTGGTTCCTCCTGCTCTTCGGTGCCTCTATGAGGCCTCTATTTATAAATAGATACTACAGGTGACTACTAACTGGAATTATTATCTTGCTTTGAAGACTATTCAGAACTATGAAGTTGTTTTGATTTGTGTTTTAATTTATTCAGTTGTTCTCACATCCGCTGAGTAAAAACACCTTAAATACACTAATACGTACTATGGAGCATCCTCCCAGTGTGTTCAGAGTTTTTTTGGGTGTGGTTGGTGACCAAGGAAAGCAGATACTCGGCCTCGAGCAGCGCGGCGGCGCAAGCAGTTACTGCATTAGGCAGCCGGACATGTCCGGGCCGTCAGGTCCTAGGGGTCAAACTCCGTCAGGTCCTGGGAGCCCCCCCACATAGGACGACTCCCTCCTTTTCAAGCTACAAGTTCCTCAGTGGTTTAGGAGGAGGAGGAGGAGAAGGAGGAGAAGGAGAAGGAGAAGGAGAAGGAGAAGGAGAAAGAAGGGGTATCTATTTCTTGTACAAGTTGTATTAGCATGTCTGTTTGGATGCCGGAAACATCATCCAGTACTTAGCTCTTGTAGAGCAAAGGTCATACTCTCGCGACTTATAAGTATATTGACTGAACTGAAGCACGGCCCAATGGTCTAGTAGTATGATTCGCGCTTCGGGTTACTGCTTGCGCGAGGTCCCGGGTTCAATTCCCGGTTGGGCCCTTTCTTATTTTGCTTGCTTGCCATTCGCTTAGTCTGTCCCTTTCGCTGGCCTTATCAGTCCTGTGAATGTTTTCAAAACTTATACTGGCTCTGGGGTACGAACAACGGATTTAGATTTTGTCAGTTGTGTGCCGATGACGCCCATCGAACCATTTACGAGGATTTATGCCTTTCCTTCTCGCATGAATTGATCAAGCCGAAGTCTATCATTATTTGAGTATATCATGCATCAATAACAATTGAAATAACTCGTTCTTTACAACGCAGATTGTGCAGATCGTCTCCCTCCAGAATATTCTTGGCACTTGCCGCCTATGTAACTCAGCCTTTCATTTCGCCCCCGCTTCCTGCGCGACTGTGCAGTCTGAACAGTCCCCCACCTGCTGGCAAACTACCAGTCCTTGCGAGGCTTCGAAATTCCAGGCCTCGTTGCACCCTCGTGGTTCACCGAGAAGCGCTGCGGAGTAGCCTGGGAGCCCCTCAAAGAGCGAGTCTCGGCATTTGTGAGTCCATCTCTCGCCTTCCTCCCATGGCTGACCAGAACGACGGCCTCTACAGTCCTCCACCAAATGCATACTCTGGATCCGACTCTCCTCCCTACGGCCCACCGATGGGCCACGGTAACAGTCCCCGACGGAATCGCTACACCCGCGGAAGCATGGCCAGCTGGAACTCGAGGGATTTCCAGCCCATGTCTGGCCTCTCGCCTGGCATGATGTCCCCTCGCGCAACGTCCTCGGTGGGTTCGCGCCCCCTCCCTCTCCCTTCGCAGTCTCGCGCACCGTCCGAGTTCCATCCTCCCTATTCCCCACCCCCGAAGTCGACGCCACCCCCCGCCCGTACATGATGTCGCAGCCGTCCGATTTCCCGGACGACCGCGACTGGGAGCCAGAGCCAGAAGAAGCGATGACCATCGGGCAGAGCGATGCGTACAGCTTCCCCGGTCACTCCGGGCATGCAGACGAGGAGATGCTCCCAGAGGGCGAAGGGTATGTGCGCCCGGTCATATCGCTCGACGATCCCGACGCGCAACCCATGGTTATGATGGGCCCCGAGCCGATGTCGAAGCCCCGGAACCGGACAAAAGACTTCGTCGGCGGGTTCGTGGCCTCGCTGAGGCGGCTCCCAAAGGCAGTCGTCCAAAGCTCCCGATACGACCGCAAAGCCACGCGGAAGGGTGCGCCAGGTACGGTGCATTCCACAGGCGCTTCGCATTTCGTCCCTGCGCCTCCCTACAACGCGCCTGGGGTCCCCGTCGATCCCGCACATGTCTCGTACGTCGAGGCTAGGCACCCACACGTCTCCCAGGACATCCCCACCGAGCTTGAATACGCCGGCGAGCACAGCGGCTTCGCGAGCAGACCGCATTCCGCGCGCCGTGAAAGCTCGCAGGCACAGAGTCTGAGCATCATGTCCACCCCGCGCTTCCTGCCCGAGGGCGCAATACTGGCAGACCCTGAGCTTGCGAGCGACTACGTGAAGATGGAGCCGCCGAGTACTCCGCGCGACGACTCCTTCAGCGCGCATTTCACGCGCGTAGCCAACTTCTTCCAGGAGCTCAAGAACCTTCCATGGGTCTCCGATCGCGTCGCCATCGACTACCGCCCCATGCGGTCGAGCAGGGCTTGTGTCGGAAAAGCAAAGGAGTCGGGCTCGTGGTACAATCGAAAGCAGGACGTAGACCTCCTGGCCGGGGGGCTCGCATCTCCCCTCCAGCCTCCAACCCGGATGCGCACGAACAGCGGGCCGTCTTCGCACATGAGCATGCACTCGGCGACGGCAACACGCACATACCATCGCCCTCACCATCCGGACCGCACCCCGCTCAGCTACATGACGTCCCCCCTGTCGATGCCTTCTCCAGGCGCGTCCTCGCATGGGCACGGCCAGCACCCCGCGTCCTTCAGCTACTACTTCGCCCCACCACAGCCTCTCTATGTCTACACCCCGTCCATGAGCTCACAACTGCAAACGGTTGCGGAGGGCACGCCCGGACCGACCCCCCCGATGTCCCAACTACCCCAGGCGCTCCCCGTGTACATGTTCCCGGGGCCTCCCCCTCGTGTTTTCCAATCTCCGGTGCCACCTTCAGCGTCAGCATCGCCTACATCCGCACACCGGAGCCATGCAAGGCCTTCACCTCCCACTCGCACGTCGGGCGTGCCTCCGAGCGCCACACAGCGTTCGTCGCACTCCCGGCATTCCGGGTCGAATGCACATTAATGCCCTCATCTCCGCTGATCACGCCACTTACGAACTGCCACATGCCTTCCGTTTTGCTTCTATTGCCCTTTATATTGATGTGGGACCACTACATTATCTGCTCTGCGCACGTTTGCATTCACGCTTGACTCGTCGTATCGCCTTGTTTATGTGTAGTCGTGCTGTTTTCGATCGATTGTTATACCAGTGTAGCGTCTACCTCATGACTATACCCTTCATGTTCTCCCCAAACATATTGCGTTCGTTCTGTGGTTCCAGCTCGCGGACGTCGCCTGTATGGACGAATGTGGGTGGTGCTTTCGTTCGAGAACGAATCCGCTGATCATCATCACTCCAGGTCCTCATTTGCCTCCGGCTCTTGAACTGTGTCTTCTCTGTACAGTGTGGGCTGAGAAAACCCCGGTCAGTCACATTTGTGCTTGCGGGAGTCACATCAATACACGGTGTACTTCGCGTCGAGGATGGAAATCCAGTTTCCCCACTCAGTGGAACAGATCCTTTCATACCCTTATCCGCGCATGTCCATCGGTCTTCGCCACGCGCTTCTGTCGTGTCGACGGGGCCCGGTAGTCCAGCTCTGATTTTACCCCAGCCCACCGGTGTTTTCTGCTCCGTTGCTCGAGGCTGGCATGCCAGCCTCGAACAGAACCGTGGACGCAAAGACGCACACTCGAGGTGGGTGCTTCTTCTGCATTCTCGCTTTCATTTGACTGGTACGCCTTGATGGTGTCTCGCTCGACCATGATCGCCCCGCCGCAGCTCGAGAACTTCAAGACCACGGACTTCTGGTTCCCCGACGGCAACATCATCCTCCTCGTAGAAGACATTGCGTTCAAGGTCCACCAAGGCCAGCTCGTGCGCCACTCCGACGTCTTTCGCGACATGTTTTCCCTCCCCCAGCCCGCCTCCGAGACGATCGATGGCGTTCCCTGGGTCCAGCTTCATGACGATCCCTCCGACGTACTGCATCTCCTGCGCGCTCTTTACGATGGTTTGTGAGTGCGATCGCAGGTATTGCGGCTCCCAGCTTCTCGCTGCTTACCTTGTTCTACGTATAGGTACTTCAAGAAGCATTCCGCGGGCGACTTCTGCGCGGTGTCAGCCGTCCTGCGGATGTCCTCGAAGTACCTGATCGACCACCTCCGCGAACGCTGTCTCGCGCGTCTCGAAGCTGACTGGCCAATGACTCTCCTCGGTTGGGACAGGCGCGAGCAACAAGCAACAGTCGATACGCGCTACAACCCTCGCGAGCACTTCCCGCACCCCGTGCTCGTCATCCAACTCGCGCACGAGCTCAGCCTCGACCAGCTCCTCCCCTGCGCGTTCTACGACCTCTGCCGCTACGGGCCCCGTAAGATCGCTGCGGGCGCGTCCACGGTCCCTGCCCTGCTCCCCTCCAAAGTCCTCGCCCAAGCGAACCCGCCCATCCAGACGCAGTCCAGTTCTGTGGGCACGAGCAACCACGTCGTCCAGCTAAGGCTGAGCAAGCCGCACCTGCGCGCGACGTTCCTGGGGCGCGAGTGCGGGCAGCGGTTCCTGGCGGAGTTCATCCAGCGCGAGCTGCACGGGCGCGCGATCTCGGCGAACTGCGCGAACCGCAGCCACGCGAACGGGCACCACTGCCGCGAGTCGTACTACTTCATCATGCTCAACCTGCTGCGCGCGGTGAGCGGGATCGCGACCGGGCGCGACGCGGACCCGCTCTTCTCGCTCATGCAGGCCGTCGAGATGCTCTCTCGCACGGACTTCTCCGACGGCACGCGCCAGTGCGGCCTCCGCATCTGCGCGTCGTGCAAGGAGGACTTCTCGCTCGCCGTCGCGAAGGCGCGCAAGGAGGCCTGGGACCTCATCCCCGAGTGGTTTGGGCTGCGCGAGAAGTCCAAGGGCGAGCAGGCGCCTCAGACACCGGAGGGGGAGCAGAAGACAGTTCAGGGTACGAGCTAGAGGAGAGGACGTACGCTCTCGAGTTCCGCTGTATGTAAGCTGTTGTTCTTGTCGGAGCTCTTGTCATGGGTTGTGCGCACTGTCCCTACTGTGCCTGTCTCCGCTTGTTGGATATGTTGCAGATTATCCGGTATATGAGGGGCGGAACTTTGCTTGAATATGTTGATCGTTCTGCTCCTTAGTAGGCATCTGCGAGACTGCGACACCTCCGTTCGATCGCTTACTCCTTGTCCATAAACTGCTTCGTACTCAAGGCAAGGGAGGGACCCGGGGGGTATTCGTGCCTCAAGGGAAAATAGTCCTGTTGCGCAAGGGAGAAGAGACAGTGTACTTGGCGGAGGTGAATTTTGTGCCCAAGTTATTACCAGTTCATGGGATTGACCGCTGGTTGGAAGGCACAGTCACGTCAATGCGCCAGTTGTTCCGGAAACCTGCATGAGGCTATGCTCGGCTGGCAGTAGAACCTCATTAGAGGTACTCAGGCCCGTCCAGTGTTGCAATCCAGCGAACAAGGAACTCCCCTGCACAATGGTCCTCGTTGTATCCTTCGTTCGTCTCTAGTGTCTTCGATATAGGACCAATCAGCACTGCTCTCGAAGGAGAAGCTTAGCGTAAACCGTATTTTGCGTCGTGCTGCGGCCCTATGCCGCACGGACCGTCGAAGCAAGTTCCGCAACGGAGTCAGACCACAGCCAGGACCTTCTTCACTTACCAGCCACGTGTGTCAGCCGGAGCTTCTGCATCCGCCGTATGCGAGTAGCCGTTGTGCCGGCCGACAAAGCCACGTTCGGACGCGTCGACAACCGCGGTGAGAACGGCATTCAGGACAGGCACACCGCGCCAAGATCGTGTACCATGCTTCCTCGATTGATCGGCGTTGACTGGTGGCTGTGTGCGGGTGGTCTTAGCATCCCGAATGAGAATGTGGGGACTCGGAAGGCTCGACGCACACCTGGGCATTCGATGTTCCTCCCGAGGTTCCTGTACAGCAACAGACCGACGAGCTTTGCCCGAACCTGGTGTTCGCTGCCTTGCGGGGCAGCAGCAGCAGATGACTGATCCATCTCAGTACACGACTGATACTCCCCAGATCTCCACCTTGCTGGCCAATGGCGGGCTGCGAACGCGATGCGTAGTCGTTCTGCGGTGCGTGCAGCCACTCCTATCATCGGCAGGAAGGATGTCAGGCGTCGTGGGTACTGATTCGACAAAAACCGACAAAAATTCAACCTGCAACGCCAGCCTCATCTCAGGCTGGGGCGACTCTGGAACGCCATCACGACGGTCGAGAAGGTGATGGTAAACATGTGCACATACGTATACTGTCCATGCGTCGGTCCCAAGGAATATGCACGAAGTTGCACTGTCCCGCCAAACAAACTAGTAGAAGCCCGAGTAAGATGCTCACGCGCGGACTGGATGCAATCGAGATGAAAGACTGGGACTCCTCGCCGGACCGAGTGTCAAACGAATTTGCATTTGCCATTGACTCGAGTACGCCAAGCAAGCGGGAGCGTGAAGGCGGCTATGTGCAAGCAAACATGTACTGTAGGTACCGCGGGGGCACAAGTCGAAGCTTGCAAAAGGTTGTCAAGGGAGCCCAGGGCCCGGCCTGGTCACTGCCCTGGCTGGTACGTACGAGTGCGACTCAGTAAGTCGCTCAGGAAAGTACGCTGGCCGGGCGCAACACAGGAATACCTTGTTGTCGGCCAATATTGTCGAGCACCAATACTTACTTTGCAGCACTGTGCTCAGCGTTGAGGAGCTGAACTTTTGCCGAGAGAATCACGAGGGTCAGTAACGGCCCTGCGACTTTGATCCTGAAGCTTGAATCTTAGAGGGCTGTGCAGCGGTGATGCAACTCGTTCCTACCTGCTTATACCCAGGCAATACCCGGGCTCAATACCCGGGCTCACTCCCCCGTGCCAAGCCCGCCGCGCCGCGTTCCATCGGCAACGAGGTCGTTGTCGTGGGGTGGGGAGGCCTGAGCGAGAGGCGAGGCGGAAGGCTCGAAGCCGTCGGTCTAAGCTAGGCTGCGTCAGCAGCGGGGGACGTATAAAGTCGGCTGGAAATGGAGACTCCGCCTCCAAGTTGCAGACGCAGCATCGACCGGACCCACTGCTCACCGTTCCAACCTCAACGTTCAACGTTCAACGTCCAGACACGCGTACCATGCAGCTCTCGCTCTTCGTGACCGCCCTCGCTTCGCTCGCCGCGTCTGCCTTTGCGGCTGACCCGTTGACCATCGACACCCCGTGCGTGTTCCACACCCTTCTCCTTCTCGAGGGCATGGGCATCGGAGCGCTGACCTTGACCGCGGCACAGGGCGTCGCTCAAGCAATGCTACCGCACCAACGTCACCTTCCACGGTGGCAGCGGTAAGCATCTGTGCATCCCGGCCATACGTTCTGGCCGCCGAACTTGAACTGACCCCGAATTGCTCTTCCCGCAGGTCCGTTCCACTATGTAAGATGCTCATGAGGCCTCGTGGAGAAACGGAGACTCACCCGTTCCATGCTTCTTCGTCACTTCCCTTCTGGTCTACAGAAGTAAGTCAAGCTCTCGCGTCTTCGTTTCGACGGTATATGTTGAATATTGAACCCTCCTGTTTCCGTTTCCAGAGCCACCGACGGTGATGGCAACATCATCGAGATTACAGGCATCAACGGCATCTGGGACCGCACCATCGAATGGTATGGCACGATCAGGGCCGGTGAGTCTCTGCACTACTTTCCGTTCTTACCTCTTGCTCCCCCCTTCTACCGGCCGTCCCTAACTTGAGGATTCCACGATCGCTTCCAGGCGCGACCGTCAAGTTCACCGTTGTGGACTCGGACTTGTTCCTCGCCGAGACCAACCCCGTTCTTGTTCAGGACAGCGGTAAGTATCATGAATTCCAGAACGCGGAGGAAACGACTGACCTCTGCGCCTTCCCAGACCTCGACGGCTGCTTGGAATGAGCGCGCAATTGGACCTGTGCGGCTTAAAGTCACGTACAGATGGCTTCATGACCGAAGTCCACGTCTTGTCATGTTTATGTCTTTCTTGATGTATGCCTTGGCTAATGTCCTGCTTTGCGGTGATGCGCAACATTTGAATTCATTCGTGCAACCGTCTTATCAAAAGCATCTCCGCCGTGAATGGAGGATACTTGACTTGTAAATATGCGAATGTGCGACAGCTCCAGTAAACAGAAACAGTGGCTGGGAGTGTAGGAGGTGTTAGCGACCAGCCTGCATGAAGGAAGGTGGCACCACCTTCGTGGCGCTCTGGTTTCGAGGTCCGCTGCTGCTGCTTGGAGCGGAAAGGGTCGTCCGACTGCTTAGAAATTGGCTCGCTCTTGCATGGTAGCTGAGGTCGACGAAATTCCACTTGCGGGGAACGATAGCAAAGTATAGCATAAGAGAACGTACGACGGGCACAAAATCACGACTTGTCCATAACCCACTCGCGCACCGCCTGGCATCCTCCGATCTCTGGGTGCAGCAGAATCGCACAAAGCCAGTGTTGTAGCAGGCGCCGGCGGCGGTCGAGAAACGTCGGTCGAAACTTGGCAAGCGGGAATTTGGGAGGGAGGGAAGGGATGAACGGCTGTTGGCTCGACTGGCAGGGACACGAGACGCACGTCAGCCACGACGACGACCGCATATATGCGCATATACTCACCGGAAGGGTCGCCCGTAGCCTGGCCTGGAGCTGGGCGAAAGCGCTGTACCGCTTGAGGGCGTGTATGACGGTCCCCTCCTTCGTCTTGATCGCACAGTCATATACTTCCGAGATGGTAGGTTTCATATGAGCGCGCGAAGGGATCCGACCATGATTGAACGCACCGACATATGCCCCACCCCGCTTGTCTCCGACGCTCGACCACCCAGGAATGTCCACAGCTCGGGCGAAGGCACTGCTCTCACCGCAATTGTCTGCCAGCCAGATGTCGTTGGAGAAGATCGAGCGCCCCTCGATAGATGCGCGAGGAGGCGAGTCCGGTTGGCCATAAGGGTAGTTATCTTGTCCGATGGTGCTCGCGCTCTGTCAAAATCACATAGATCCTCGGTCAAAATGACCGCAGCCTCGACGCCGCCCACGCCGTAAGGCAGGAAGCACTCACATCGACGATGTCGTCGTAGAACCGCGCCTCCTCCTCGACGTCTATCCTGTCGGGGATTAGGACGAGCATATTCTTCGACTCCGAGCTCTCGGAAGGGTGGCGACTGATCCCGCTGCTCGACCCGGATGTCTCATCGGAGCGGGAGCGAAATGTCGAGGTTGGGGCCATTGTGGAGAAAGTGGATGGGGCTAAGTGGAATGGGGTGGACGAAAAGAAAGAACGACGGTTGCACAGAGCAGTGGGAGGAGTTAGTCCATGGAGAGCGGAGGGAGCCCGGGGAGGTGAGATTGGCGTCAGAGAGGTCTTGTCAGCGTCGTCCGAGCGGACGTCGCCGTCGTGGGACAACCTTTTCTCATCCTGTGCTGCTTCCCTTGGCGTCGAAGCGCCTGAGGATTCGACTCTCCGACTCGATCCCTAACCACAGTCTTCAGAAATTCGGGCCCATTTTCAACGACATCCGCATAATCAACTGGAGTGGAATATGAATTTGTTGCGTTCAAAATACTTAATCACCAGTCAGTAGGATGCCGCTCGGGTATGTCTATTAGAAGACGTCCAAGCCCTCTCGGTGGGCCCTGCAGGTTACGGGTAAAGGGCTCCCGAAGTGAGTTGTTCAGCTTCACTTTCATACCGTGTGCGTGTTCGAATTATTATTGGAAAGTTGAACTTGTAGCTGATCACCACAGGGCGGGACAGCGCCTGTAGCAAATGGGAGAATTTGACCCCTCGGAGGCGTTTAGCAATATCCTCCACAGGTCTCCACATTCCGTCCAACCATATTCCTCCGATCATATGCTGCACGAACTTTGTGTTGGTTAAATTATTGCATGGAAGCTTACAACGCTCACCAATGTGCCGGGAAGACGATTTGCTCCTCGGGCTCGCAGTAAACGTGAGCTACTCTCTCGGTCCTTACGTTTGTACAGCGACCCAAAGTTACTTATGAATAGCAACGCTCGCCGTTAGTCAGCATAAGCTCAAAGCTGCGGGATGACCTGATCAAACGCTCGTCCGCGCTGAATCCCCCAACTCACACCTATATATTCCGTCTCAGGGATCGCGCGGACGCCGCCGAGATACCTCCACAACCGTCTCCGTCTCCCAAAGCGGATTCCCTTCACCGTTTCTCACTTGCTGCGAAACCTTGAGTTGCACTTCTTCACTTCGCGGTATAAATGCTGACGGGAAATCGACCGCCGATTCTGGCCGTCCTGAGAGACTTGGCGACATCTTTCTATGCTGAGGGCCCCGCAAAGTCCATCGACACGCATGGCTTGCGGAGGAAGTGAACATTAGGCGGGTGGCGAAGGGTGTACGCTAAGTAGTACAGGGCCGCAACCCAATGTGCGATGTGGTGCGTCACTGTCCAATAATAGAGCTCTCGTTTCCCAATGACACCGTCCTGTCCAGTCAGAGCTGTCCGTATGCCGACCAGACAGGGCACAGCTGGTCCCAAGCCTCTGCGGGAGAACGTGAGGACACCGGTGTCCTGAATGCGGATGGGGACGCTTACTTGTTGGGACGATGCTCTTCGGGACGCCCGGCACGTCCTCTGCGAGGATGACCACCATTCCATACTGGAGGTGCCAGTCGATATGGCAGTGGAGCATCCACGGTCCAGGGTTGTCGGTCTGGCCGGCGGACGCGATCGTCAGACACCACCGCACAGAACACGAAAACATACGACCGGGCCAGGGCTCACCTCGAAGCGGATGGTCACGTTGTCTCCGACGTTCCCGGCGTTCACGGTGTCGCGCCGGACAGGATTGACATAGTTGGGCGTGACCTGGCCCGCGCTGCGAACGACCGAGAACGCATGCTGGGAAGAAGAAAAGAGGTGTCGTCAGACTTTTCCTCGTATGCCGTACCCAGCGCAGGCTAAGACGTGACGCACCCCGTGAAGGTGGAAGGGATGGGGTCCGCCAGGAGTCGCTAATGGTAGCGCGGGCATCGTGATCTCGATGGTCTTGTTCGGCGGCAAGTAGTAAATACTATCAGACGGCATGAGGTCCGACACATTGGAGGCCCCACTCAGGATCTGCAGGAGCACAGGGACGGAGGGCGACACGAAAGAGACGTTGTTCGCGTAGTACAGCAGAGTCGTCCTGTTCTGCACGGACAAACGCAAATTCTCGTCAGAAATAGCCACTATCATCTCCAAGCGACAAAGAAACCGCACTCACGAAGGTGAAGTCGACATTGATGTTCACGTCCGCTCCTCCCGGGAATGGTTGACCAGGCTGTCAGCCAAGTCAGCCATATGACAGCATCTCCGAGGGACCGGACCGCTCACCGCTGCAGGATTGTCGAGAGCGTGCAGATCCGACTCGTTGAGCGGGATGACGCTCGGCGTTTGCGAGGTGGTAGGGTCTGACTCAGACGCGCCGACGTAACGAAGGATGGCAGAGTTGATCGCGCCCGCGAAACCTTGGCCGTTGGTAACCGTGAAGCTGGGATTCGCCCTGATCCAGTAGTTGTCCACCGCCTGGGCCGCATTGAGCTACACAACGTTGAGCGGGAGCAAAACCTCACAGAGCAGGCGAAGAAAGGAGATGGACGCACGATGAACGAGTACCGCTGGGCGGAGAAGATCTGTATGAAGTCGACCGTGAGCGGCTCCGTCATCTCGCCATCCGCCTCGATAATCGTCATGTTGTGCCCGTCGATGGTAAAGTTATAGTTTGGTTCGCATGCGATGTTGAGGAGGCGGAACCGGTATCTTTAGCATAAGTGAAGGGAAAGGGGGGTGGGGTGGGAGGAAGGGCGTAAGCAACCAGGCACAGCGGACCCAGCACAGCGCGACAACGGGGTACCTCTTTCCCTGCTCGACCGTAATCACTGACAAGGGCCACGCTGGGCCGCCGGGGTACCGCCCAGCCCCATTGATGAGTGTAGAGTTCGGCATCCTAAGTATGCGCAAGACAGACCACGGCGGACCAATCGATGAGTAATGGACAAAGAAAAGAAGCACCACCACCGTGCAGTCAACAATCATCGACATGACTCACGGGTACTGTGCGCCCAGGCGTGCGGCGGTGTGCAGCCAGTCCGCGAGCGTGATGATGGTGCTCTCTACGGAAACAGAACCACCGCCCAGGCGCGGTCACAGTCAGAGCATATCAGACACATGGCAGACCGCAAACCAAGCACCACGACTGCCGGCTCACCATCATCGACGTCGTACCAAGCCAGGTACGGATCCTGCGGATCGTATATTACGAGAGGCCCGCGAAGCCCATCGCAGTACTGCGTCATGTAATGACTGTGATACCAAAATGTCCCTGTGCATACAAGGGCCAGGGTTCAGATGCGTACGTAATGCGGACATAGGAGGGAGCCGTACCCGTCTGGCCGACCGGGGTGAAGTCGTACAGGAAGGTATCGTTGGGCGCGATAGGGCATTGGTTCACGAAGGCCAAGCCGTCGGCGTAGGCGCTATGGCGCTGGAAGATACCGTGCCAGTGCTGCTCGAGGCGGAGGTCTCAGTGCATTGGTGGCAATAGCGGCGCAGACGCAATAACGGCGCAGAGGTCAGGCGACATACGATCGTGGTGCCCGTCAGCATGGTCTCGTTCGTGAGCAGATTGACCACGTTGATTCGGAAGTTGTCGTTCTGGGAAACGACAATCATGGAACGTTTTCCGTGCATCGAACGAGAGGATATGCCAGCTGACAGACCTTATTTCCGGAGATCAATGGTCCAGGGAACGTCCCATTCGGCAGCACGGCCTGGCGGGTGTACCCGTCGGGGGTAACATCGGCATCGACGATAGGCAGCGTGAGCACAGGCCCCACAGCGAGACATCCAAGTGTCCCAAAAGCGAGGGAAAGCGCGAGGAGAAGGCCGTGCTTCATGTCGATGTCGGCGTAGGAGAAGTGGATAGGTAGCTTGCTCGATTTCAAGCACTAGCACTGTAGGAGAGCCGCGGCGATAGTAGCCACTGCCAAAACCCCACGCAACGCCTTTATATTGCTTCTCCGGTCGTTTGTCTCGGCCTCCCATACCAAACCAAGCTCGACAGTGGGCGATGCTTCCAGGAACGGAACCACGGCCAGGCGACCGTCCAGCTTCTTCCTCTTCTTCCCTTGGTCGTCAGTATCTGTAATACGCGTCGCAACGGACATGCCAAGGACGCATATTGCGCGGTCCCGGTCCTGCGCACCATGAGGTCAGTCGATGCAAATCTAACAATACCGCCCTCGCAGCTCGGAGGTGAAGCAAACAAGGAAGCAAGTATAGTGCATAGTGCTCACCGGTGATACACGCGACGACCAGTGGGCTCAATAATAACAGTCGCCATCACAGCCGCCCGACGAGCAAGCGCTGCCAGCCACAACCGCCTCGGCTCAGGTGGCGCGACCAAGGTTAACTTCTGACGTCGTCGAATCTCCACTGATACCCAACTGCGTTTGATGGCACCTTCCGGGCGCGGCTTTGTCGCGGGAAGTCCTGCACCCCGCGGGGGCGTTTGCGGCATTTTGGCGTCGCGCTTTCCGCGAGCACGAAGGGGGCCCTCTTCGCGCGACTGCTGCCCGCGACGCGTACGGTTACGTGCCACCGAGCGCGATAACCACGACGGAGTGCCTTCACTGCCAGATATCGTTCAGCCACAAGGCTGTTGATATTTCAGATGAAACAGTCCACGCTTACACTTACCAACCAACCCCCAGCCCCTCATCGCGCGCACGCCGGCTGTAACGGAATCGTACTATTCGACGGAGCTGTAAGGGCTTTCTGCGGCGCCAAGCAGATGATGTGAAATAATTTACGGTTGGATGGAACAAATCTATACTTGCCATACATCTTGATCATACGAGTCAATGAATTTAAGCTCGAAAGCGATGAAGCGGCTGTTAGTTCATCAAGGCGAAACGACAGAACCCCGCAATTGCGAAAGCACCGAGGTGATACCCCCGGACTGGAACAGGTCGGGAATCGTATTGAGACTGGCCTCCTGATTCCGAGCCTGAATAACGCTCGTTAACGAAAGCCTTAATGCAACTTTACCCTTGATGAGTCAACACCCAAGCAAATATTGCGGTGTAGACGGTGCTTACCCATAATCTGGGTCCAGGCTATGACCGTATCAGCAGGCCACACTCATGATCAGTCTTGTTGCAACCATATTCCAGGTGGCGATATCCAGCATTGCCTGTGATATATGCGCACGTTGCTTGCAGTAAACGCATCTACACAGGGGCCAATAACGGTAAGCATTCGCATAAATAGGTATTAGCGGCGTCAGTGGTATACAGCGAGCGTGTATGGTATAACAACAACATTAGCAGAGTGCTTGGTATAAAAATAACGCCAAAAGCGTCGATTAGCTCGACCGTGTCGGCCGCCTACTAGGTTGCAGCGTCTGCTGAGTGCGTTCGTTCCAATCTAATCCTGGTGCTCGAGGACCGCCTTGGCGCGTGCGACGTAGAGCTCGAACCTTCGCTCGAATCCCTCGCATATCTTGCGCGCGACACCCTCGGAGCCCGGCACCAGGTCCGCCGAGACCGCGATGGAGATACCGCCTGCGTAGGACATGATCCCGATGCCCATCGTCCCCGCGCCTGCTTGGGGCGGAAGGGCGGACCACTTCGAGACTTCCACATCGCTCCACGTTATGACCTTCGACGGCCCAGGGATGCTAGAGGCGCCACATCAGCGAGTGAGCGAGATCTGCGGCCAATGAGAATGACGCACTTGGTCAGGACGGCGGGGACTGGGGTGCGTGGGATGGTAATTAGCATTCGGGGAGCGTCGCAAGGGGATAGAACGAACATACATGATTCCGTGCATGCGTCGATAAGCGGCTTCATCACAAGCCGCCTCATCACCTTGACGAACGGATTCCTCCGCTCTCGCGACTTCAAGAACCACGAGAGGGGCAGAACCACAGGTGCCTGCCCCGAGAGCTGCAATATGTGGAAGCAGAACTTGGGCCACGCGCTGTGCTTCATCAGCGACAGTTCGTGCCGACAATGGTGGATATGCGCGTGGATTTCGCGGACGGAAACGTCAGGAGTGAGGTTGCGGGAGGGATAAAGGTATACATTGGACGCAGTCGAGAGGTTGCGCATCGACCAGTCGCCGGGCTGACGGACGCTAATGGGTCTATACCGCGAGGCCGTAAGCAGCGGAGACCTGGCAACACGGCGGATAAAGTATGACTCACATGAAGAAGCCTATTGGAGCGGGGAGGAACCTATTCACCGTCCGTCTGACCTTGCCCCAAGTGGTCTTCGGTGCCGGTTTAGAGGCGACGACTTCCCCCAGCACGTCCGCCATGACTGCGCATATGACATCGTTTAGAGTGACGTGTCCCTTCCTGCTGCGGACGTTTCGTCGCTGGTCCTTTGGCACCCCCGCGACAGCGGACCCAGGACGAGGGCCGGAGAACGCTTGCTGACAAGCCTTGACGTCTTGGAGGCTGAACACGCGGGAGCTGGAAAACTCTCGGTGCGGGGTGCGCTTGCCCGGTTGATCGGCGGTCACCATCTCGACGCGCCAGAAAGTGAACAGGAGGTAGACGATCATACGAAGGCCCTGATACGTGCTCCAGAACAGGGAGGATACACTGCCGGCGACAAAGACAACCCAGTATAGCAGCGTAAGAAAGAGTGCGAAGAAGGGAGCGAGGACGACATTTGAGGCGTAGGGATCGAGCGGCTTGAGGGACTTGGAGTACTCGGATGGAAGGAGAAGGCCGCGTTTGGCTTTGCTGAGCTTGTCCGCCGCGCCGTTCATCATCTGGGCGAGGTCGTCAAAGAACGATGTGAGGTATAATTGACTCATGACGAAGCCTTGTTTCGAGAGACGATGTAAGATAATGTACGAAATCACCCGCATATAAGCGTACCTTGACCGTCGGAGAGAGTGTGATGTCTATGTAGATGGTCAGCAGGGTCGCATAACCGGACGCATGAACAACTTACCCTCTGGAAACGATGGCGCAAGCACCATCTTCGCAACGATAGTTCTCCACGAGAAGGGTGTCCCATAACGGACGCGAGAGATCCCATTCTTCAGCGATGAACTCGCCTACCTGGTACACGTGTCCGTCACGCGGTCGTAAGCAAGCGTCCTCACGACGCGCACGGTTCGGAAAGGGAAACGACAACAAGGAAACAAGGATAGAATATTCAAGTTTATCAGAAGTGTCCAGGGTGTTTGGGGGTGGAAACGTTGCCATTTCCTTTGTTTTCTCTGAGTTTTCAGAGATTAAAAACGGCTCGAGGTGTGTTTACCAGGGGGGAAGTCAGAGAAAACAGGCCAAAAATGTGTCCCGTTGTCCGAAAACCCCACGTTTTCTTCCTGTTTCCCGGAAATTCCTTTCTATGGACACAACTCATCTATTTCCAACGTCCGAGCGCGCTTGAAAGACATCCAGGATCATACACGCCTTGATAAATCAGGAAACACGTTCCGTTTCTGTAGGTCTCTGTGCAGAGAAATGTCTCTGACTGAGATCTGAAGCTGATACGAGTATGCAAAGACAGCGTGGAGCTTCTGACTTTTGGGGTAGCTTCAAGGTGGCGCCTTGTACTAGAGGTCTACGAGTTCGAGACTTGGTCCCCTCGACTCGGGGCGTCGATTAACTTTCCTTTTCGAATGCCCATCCCCACCCACTCGTAGACGTCTGAGCGTGGCAGGCCTCCACAAGTGGCGGACGGAAGAAAAAGCTCGGCGCAACCTGATCTGGCACCAGCATTTCCATCGGCTGTGACGTTCGGCACGCGGCATCTGCCTGTGCAGAGACGACGTCTCTGTTTGTATTCTCGGCAGAGACAGAATCCTTCCACAACTCAAAATCTTTGTGACCTCTATGTCCCTGCGCAGCGCTGCACAGAGATCACAAAGACGAAACGGTTTGCTGTGGTGCACCGGAAATCACAAAGGAACTTGAACTTCCAAACCAGTTTCCACACTGTTCTCCAACCTCGAAACGCCCGCATATCAGAAGCAAACGAAAGACACCTACCAGCACATCGAGCTCCCGCTTGCCCGCAGGCTCCGGGAGACGGCGGACATGGACGTGGTTGAAGACGTTGAAGTCGAGGTCGTCGACGAAGATGGGGCCGCGAAACAGGCCGCCGACGCCCTCGAGCTTCTGTCTGAATCGCGGGAACTTCTCCGACTGTCGCAGCAGTTGCTGGGGGAGATCGATCGTGGCTAAGCCGAACGACCCACGACAGAAGCAGCGGGGTTAAGCAGCTTACCTCAGCGACGTCTTCGACCGTGACCGCGTCACGAAGGATGCTGACGGACGTGCACGCCTGCAAAACGAGAAAGGGGCTGGAGGTGAGCGAGAACGTGACCGCACGATCGGGAGCAACAACTTGACACGGACCGGGTTAAAGTCGGTGATCCCAGACAGGAGCAGCCAGAAGTTGTCGACACCGCCGATCATCTGCCGACGGTCTGTGGCCTCCTGCACGATGAGGTCGGCGACACGGTCGGCGGCCTTGGGGAGGCTGCCCGCACTCCGGAGCTTCTCGGCGACATCCTCGGGTGCTGGGGCGTGGATTTCGCCATCGCTGTAGTAGTAGGACGCGGGGGTGGATGGGGACGCGAGGTACCCATTCACTTTGCGGTCCATGGGGCGTTCGGCGAAGGAGCTGATCGAGAAGTGGAGAGAGACAGCGGCAAGGTGAAGCAAGAAGACGACGCGAACGGTTCCTCGGACTCGTGTGTGGAGAGCACAGCCGCTCATCCGCAGCCAACCTTAAAATTCATTGGGGTATCTGCCTGTGATTGTAGTTAGCGCCTCCACGTGGCAGCCGGTAACAACCGGCCCGACGCGAGATCGCACCCAGACGGCTCGCGATGAGGTCTCCGACTGCTTGGGTCGCGCGGAGATGCCTCTCGACTTGAGCGTTATCTCGCGTGCTATGTACGCCCTGTGAAGCACATGAACGGTGCCATTTCGGTTCTTTGCAGTCTCTTCTGGTCGAATATCTGTCGGATTTGGCGGTACTTGGTAGGAGTTGCACGGGTGGTCAGCTTGAAGCTGCTGGCAGGCAGTTGGGTAGTAGTCACGAATCACGACGCGACCCAGGAGCAGCAGGGGAAGATAGTGTGGGGGAAGAAAGAGTTGAGCAGATGGACGACGATACTTCCCCATCTTATATATGTCGGGATGTTAATGGTGTCGAGGGGCGGGATCGGAGGGCAGCCAAATTTGGACATGACGCGTTCAAGTAGGCAAGTAGGTGAAGGAGCAGGTGAAAGGACAACAACGACATTATCTAATCTAACGCAGGATGCATCCGAACACATTTAGCTTGTTCTTTGGTGTTCTCGTGTGAAATTATGCAACTTCATACATGGTTTCGAACTTTACAGAGACCCGATAAGCCCGGGAAAGGGGAGCAAAAGAGCGAGATGGGCACGGAATCTGGGCAGTCGATCGTTCCAGTTCAGGGTACACACAGTATATTTCACATTCTGATGTTCTGTTACAGGGTATATGCGCATACACAATCCCAACGGCGTGCTTAGTGCGCGGAGACCTTCACCCACGACGGGCGCGAGGAGATGTCCGCCCACCATCTGTCGTGATAACCCCATTAGCCCTAGTCCAATCATCAACACTCCGAGGGAAGGGAAACTCACTTCTTGATGTTGGGGTACTTGTCGGACTCGAAGAAGTCGATCTTCTGGATCTTGAGGAGGGTGCCGTACGGCAGGTGGAAGAGATCGGCGAGGGTCACCTCCTGCATCACCGAGGGTTAGCATGGAAGGGCGAGACCGCGGTCGGGAGTGAAGACTGACGTCACCGGCAATGTACTTCTGGCGGCCGAGAAGGGCTTCGTACCCTGCGAGCTTGGCCTCGAGGAGACCCTTGAGCTTCTCCACAAAGGCGGGGTCAGTCTGCAGGCCGAGAACCCTGGAAGCCAAGCCATGAGCGCGTGAGCGTTCCTCTCCCTACACGACGCAGCATATCTAGGAGATGCGCTGTGCCGGTACCCGCAGATAGAATGTAGTAGAACAAAAATGCTCACGGCTTGAAGACGTTCTCAAACGCGAGCGCGGACGCGAAGGGGTCGAAGTTGGAGAGCTCGATGCTCGCGCCCTGCTCGAAGATCGCCGTCTTCTGGAAGTCGGTGGGGTCGGGGATGAGCTTGCCGATGCCGCCGTACTTGAGCGCGAGGTAGCGGCAGATGGCGCGGCTCTCGAAGACCTTGAAGCCGTCGTCGTCGAGGTAGGGCACCTGGCCGAACGGCTGGACGGCGGTGAACGCGGGCGCCTTGTGCTCGCCCTTGGCGAAGTCGACGACGACGAGCTCGAAGGGGATCGAGAGCTCCTCGAGCACGGTGCGGACGCGCGCGGTGCAGGTCGAGTGCGGGTTGCCGTAGAGCTTGAGGACCATGGTCGTGCTTGGGTGCTCGAGAGGAGTGGTGGGTGTGGGTGTGGAGGAGAGGATGCGTTATCCGAGGACGATCGATGCGGGGTTATATAGATCTGCGGGATCGCGGCAACCTTCACCAGGGGGGAGCACTGAGCAATGCGGGGGTCGGTTTCTTCGAGAAGCATGGCGCCGCCGGGTGATCTGGTCCGCCCATCGGATGCAGCGTCCTACCTTGTTGGGGTCACGTAAGTTCTCAGCGTAGACTTTGGAATTATGCAGTACACTTACGGTGAGTGTGAGCTGATACAAGATTTCTCAGTCTGGGCTTGTAAGAGGACTCGGTGGGGTCGGGGAGTATGACCGTGCTCGACGCTCGTACGAGGAGTGTGTCGTAGCAGCTGACCGAGTTCCTGTGTATATGGAATACAGAATACCGGAGTTTATAGGAGATTTGTCATTCCTTATGGAATGTATGCGTCTAAAATGTCGAAGTTGACATCTGGGTAAACGCAGGAAGGCCAAATGAGGGTAGATGTGCACACAGGAAGCGATGAAGGACGCAAAGGTTCTTCAGGGCGGCTGACCCAGCTGACAAAGCCAGGTAGAGATTGCGTTAGCATGATGTGTCCGAGGTATTGTTCGGCAACCTCCGGTGTCCGTGCGAAAATTCTTGTTAACACCGGTCACTGTGCTTCATCTGGACCTCTCACCCACCTCCATTCCACACAACCGGCATATCGAGGCCTGAAGCGACTGTATGCGCAAACTTCTTGTTCTCATTCATCACACTGTGGTTTTTCGCGGCTGCTAAGTAGGGACAACACTAGTCTACCTAGCTCAGACCAACCACTGGCAGCGCCAAGGTCTACTCGCAGCGAGGGTAGCATATAAGGGCCACGGAAGGTTCGGTTATTCTCTCTCTTGCGCCAGAAATCGTGCTTCCGACGCCGTGCGCCTCAGTATCAAGGAGGGACGACGCGTAATGGCGATCTGTCATGCAGTCATCTCTAGTGCTGCCTCCGTCCCGGCTCATCCCCTCATCTGAGTCTCCAATGAGTGTCGCCCGCAGGGTCTACACCAAGCTCCTCCTCAAGCGATTCCATGGCCATCCTATCTGCTCGGCATGAATCGAGGCCCTGGGTGGAGGTTCTCATCGGCAACGGCGGTTTCTATCATCTCTTCAGCGAGACACTCCTAGCTGGCGATCTATCGCAGCCCGGCACGACTACTTAGTGCGCCGTACTGGACAGCTACGAGCTTCTCACTCTCCCCGAAATTCTGAGGCAATGCTGGCTCTACGCGAGCCCATCTGCAGCAAGAGCGTGACAGCGGTGAGCGCAGGGGGCCTCAACGTGGGTAGCGATAGCGTCTCGTCCGACGATGTACTGATGACATTTCGCACACAATGCGATAGGGAAGCACGGATATGGACATTCGTCCCTCTCGCCCATATCTGCTCAAGTTTTCCGACCTGGGGTGCACAGGTCTCGTCCTCAAGAACGACGCGCGTCGCGCAACCAACGACGCACTCCACCACTGTCGTATACATCATCCTCAACCCTGCTACTGGGCAGTAGTTCGTGTGGAACATTTGCAGATTGTACCTCAAATTTCAAGGCATCATATTTGTATGTGGATGGGTCAAAATGTCCGAACGGGCGTTGGCAACCGTGACTCACCTCGCGCACGACGGACAGATTAGTTTGCCCGAGACTTCGGTCTGGTAGGACAAGCGAGCTTCTAGATGTCGGCGACACATGGAATCAGAATGTTCTGGGAGCACCAGCGTGTCCCCAAGGGCACGCAAGCATCGGCGGAAAGGTATACAAACTCGACCAGTGTGCCAAGTTTCTGCACTACCTTCTTCGTCCCGAAGGTCCCTCGCGGTCGAGGGACGACTGAAGAGGAACATTCAAGCCACTCGTCGACTCCGATCGGATCAGACCATATGAAATCTGTGAACCACACAAGACGCAGTATTAAAGGACTCCTCCTTTGAATCCATTCGAAGAGGTAATAAAGCATTCTTCGGAACGAGCATCGCACTTACAAATGACGTCAGGACGGCGTGCTCGACACAGTGCTTGGCTCTAGTCTCGACGTACGCCCCCTTTTATTACTCGCCCGTGGAATGTACCAAACTGACGCGACATGGGCCATTGTTTCTCTCAGGGGGTCTCGGCGAGCTCTTGCCAGTGAGCCCATCTTTTCGCACCACCCGATTCCACACCAAGAACATGGTACGACCCCCGGGACTATGGCCACATAACCCTAGCGAAATGTCAGAATAGTCCCTCGTGGACCAGCGGCCTCGCCTTTTGTGGCTGGAGGAGGTAAGTTACTCGCGCTTCCATTCCAATGCACGAACATGGACTCGACTCGATGTCCACTCCCTAGGCGGGATGTTACCATGCCGCGGAGGGTTCCACGGCCCTCATGCACCATCACGCATGGCCCGCCAATTCAAGCGCACATCCGGGCGCCGACCGTCGTCGTTGTCCATCGAGGTAAGTGAGAGTGAGATTGATGGCACAGCGTCTGGACGAGGACCGGTGGCCGCCGGAATCCACAAACATAGGCAAGGGTCAGGGCCGGGCGATATGCGTAGTGCAGAAGTGTGCATGGAGCGCGGACGAGCAGAATGCTCCAAGTGTTGAGACTGTGTCAAGGTTTCTCCTCCGCGGTGCGATCTGGTTTATTCACTATTTCGTTACAGAGGGACAGGCGGCAGTCGAATTAGCCAAAGAGAGGACCAAGCTCGCCCTTGTCCTCTGGAATCAGGAGTCGGCCAATCTACTGCGCCTCTGCCGAATTCAAGAAGAGGACGCCGTGGCTCCGGAATCATCCAGGCTTCTTGACACATCTAAAGAACTGTAGCAGAACTCAGCCCCCGTTTGTGGCAGCGATCCGTGTGGTCCCGATGCCGCATGTCATGCGTGCTCTTGTATCGGTATATCCGCCCGAACATGTATGTCAATCGATGATTCGCAATGCGGTGCGAGGTTCAGCTGTTCACCGCCACCCCCGTGGGGCGGAGGAGTGCGGACCTCATGGGGATCCTACTAAGCAATCTTTCTTAGCTAAGGCATCGGGGCCTGTTCCCGTTCTCCCCGAATAACAGCGTTTGCGAAAGCCTACGGCTGTGTAAGTATGAGTAGTACACATCAAATTGTGTTGCAGATGTCCGAGTCGAGTGCAGTAGTAGGCCACCCGTGCTCGTTGTTTCGCAGTGCTGTGCCGTGACCAGCCTGTTCGCACCGCCTTGAAAGACATTTAATCTTGAACCATTAGCTAAGATGCTGAGACTCTGAGACCTAAGCCCGCCATTTGCCCAGAGCCGAAACTTTGAAGACGAGGAACGCGAAGCCGTTGATCGCCGGCGATGGGCACGTCCTGGATAGATGAGCGCTTAACCGGCTTGGCCCCGAACCCCCACCGTCCTGTTGTAGCCGTGGCTGAGCCACAACTTCCTCTCTTGATTCCGTGACCTGTTCATAGTGCTGTGAGTATGATATACACATCAATGAGTGAATAGCCCTGCTGAACACTGTCTCGTCCACTGCCAGCAAGTTCCAGTGTTAGGACAGTGAACGCCGTGGGCATCGGGGCTGAATCCACGTGAGTAGAGGTGCGTGCTCTGGGACAGCTTCGAGATTCTGGTGCTTCGAATGGGGACGATGTAAATGATGATTTTGACGTACTTAAGGTCATCCTACATACACCCTGGCATCAGGCCAAGGCGGTGACATCATGTGGCACCAATATCGAGGCGTTCTGTCAAGTCCGAGATGGCATCCAGGTCCCTTCAAGCTGCGCTCAGTTCGCTCCGCACTTCTATCTACTTCTACGCAAGTTCTACGTACACTCTGTTAGGAGAAGCAGCACTAGCGTATGTTTTGTCGACCATTTCCTGCAGCACAACTTGTCCGCACAGGGACAACTCGAGACAGCTCGGTGGCCGCTATCGCACTGCCACAGATACACGCACTGCCTCCAGGTTCACTTCGACGATCGACCCGTCTCGCCCCGCGTGAGACCGTGCATCAATCCTCCGTGAGCAGTGCTAATATAGAGATACGTGCCATGTTCCTTGGCTCGAAATATCACCGAAGTTCGAACTGACATGCTGGGCTCGCACACCCGTCGTCACCCGACCACAGGAAGTATTTGTCGAGTGCCGACCCCAGCCGAGTATCATCGCCTTGTCCTTAAGATCCTTAATAAGGTCCTCCAAGCCTGGCCGCTCCTGCTGTTCTCCCTTTCGCCATCTCCTTCATATCCCCCTCAATCGCTTCCTACCGCCCGTACCAGACACGGGCTCTGACTGCTCCTCGCGAGCGCGGCGAAAATCCACCACCCTTTGACCCAGCAGCCGCTATGGCTCCTCTGACGATCCGCGATGACTTCCCCGACCCGTCGTCCGTCAACCCCGGGGTGATCATTGCAATCATCGCAGGCGTGTTAATAGCTCTCAGTATCTTCATCACCATCGTGAGGGCCGCATCCCGAGCACAAAGGAGTCCGCCCCGAACGTCTATCGCCCCACGCGCCGTAGCTCCGTCTGGCAACGCGACGGATTACCTCCGCCAGGTGAGTCTCGGTTGGATCTCGCGTTCGATGTTCTAGCACAAGATGGATGCGCTAACACACTGTTCCGGACAGGGTCCACCCCGGGGGAACCGTCCCGCTCGGACAGCGGGGAACAACGATACGTTTTCGACGGCCTGGATGGTGGAGAACAACAACCTGATCATGACGACGGTGAACAGTAACGCCGCGGGCGCGGCCACAGCGGCGAGTGCCAGTCCCCCCGCTGTTCATGCCCCTCATATGCATCACGACCACCCGGCCCCGCCACCGCCTGCCGCTCCTCCATCTGGACCGACGGATACTGGCCCCAGCTTTGCGCCGACCTCGCCGGATCCTCCTCCTCCCTACTCTGCGGTGATGTAAACCATTTCGTGGAACCTGCAATACGATATGTGCGTGCGCCTTTGACACAACGGCCCCCTCTGAGCGTTGATCTAACCTACACCATCATTGAACAGCATGAACGTACGAATTTGCCTTGAGTATTGGGTACTGGGATGGAATGGAAGAGGACAGTACCGTCACGGAGAGTCGACTGGTGCGTCCTTACGTGTCTGCAGAGGCGTCTTGTCGTGGACGTTGAAGATGGCGTATAGCAGGGGTACACCGTACGGCCGAGTGGAAGAGTGCGCAGCTTCGCCTTCTTATGGCCACGCAGGCCAATGCCTCGTCCTTCCTCCTCCCCACCGCTGAGTTAAGCTGCAGAACTAGGACGGAATGGCGGGAACCTGGAGATTGAACTCACAGTGCTGCACCAGCGACCCCACGCGGACCGCGCCGATGAAGAACGCTCAGACTCGATCCCCTCCCGCTCAACTCCATTCTTGTGTTCCACGGACTAGCTTATGCCTATCATGACTGTCACGTTCTCCAGCCCACGAAGGTCGGCTCCTGGCACGGCGTTCTCGACCAAGCTTCCCAGCACGTGTCGCACTGTCGCAGTCTGAAGAATTGGGATTCGAGTATCACCATTGGACTGATTTCCGCGATGGCGCGGAGAGATACGATCGGAGTAGCAGGCGGACGAGGTTTTTGAAGACGGATCTTTCAGTACTGGCTAACCACGAGTTCCACCCATGCGTAAAACAACTCAATTGCATCCCTTCGCCGCAACTAGTAATGACGTTCGACTTTTATCCCATCGAACGCCGCGCTCATCCTCCTGGCGCCGACTACCGGTCGACAAGCCTACGCGCCCGCTCACTGGTCCTAGAGGGTGCGTTCGCATCCCAGATGCTACGCCGGGTGCGACGGATAGTGGACGTCCGTCTTCTCTTCTGTAGGAAGCGAGCTTGTGGACGTCGGTGACAGGAAGGCAGGAGAGAGACACAAATACAGACGCACCTGCTCACCTCCGACCCGTCTACATTTCAGACGACCCAATCCGGCATCCAGTCTATGGCGTACGCGTGTATGGCCTTGGCGGATATGAGGTCATGAGGGTGATCCAGTCGCGGGCTGAAGGTAGTGTAGCCCGGTTGCGAAAGGAGCCGGCGCGACGACGTTGGCCCGCGATTGCGTAGGACGCCTGCTGACGAGCCTGACGTCGACCTCGCAGTTGGTCTGCACTTAGAGGTGAGAAAACAAATGAAGGCAATGCTGCATGAAGAGTCAACACACCGATTAGGTTGCAGGCGAGGCAGCCCAGCCGTACAACGTTGGTAGAGTTGTCAGTGGAACGTCGAGCCTTCGGCGACCTTACTGTTGAAATGTTCCTCGGTGATGACCTTCTCACTAGGTTTGCCTGAGAACTGGCTGAGCCCTTTTACAGAGAGTTCGTACGTGTCTGGAGCATCGAGCGACGTGGCGGTCAACAAGCTCACTTGGGAGTTCGAAATCGCCAGAAAGCCAGTTTCCTGAGAGATTAGCATCGACCTCAGAGAGAGCCAGAGACATTGCCACAGAGATCAGTTGGAGGATATTTCCTACGGTGACCAGAGCAAGAGGCAGAGATGAGATGGTGGTAGTTGTTGTTCAAGCGTGGTGTATTCCGAGATAAGAAACCTAATTGTTGTGTTTAGTAGTCCGAGTACATATGAATAAGCAAGTTAACCTAAGGGAATAACGGAATAATTGTAATCGACCATTTAATTCTGAATCCCGCTGTTGTTGGCGCACGTCCTGCCATACTAGACGTGCTCTCTTTTGCTCGTTCGTCTGCGGACGACACCAACTGCCTTCCCCTGCGCTGACCTGCACACTGAACCAGAGAGAACTACCACTCCGCTACGCCATTTATAATGCCCGCGGCTGCAGGACAACATAACAGCAAGCTCAGGCGGTATATCGGATGCGACCACCACTTCCTCAGGCTTCGGGACGTCCCGCTGCATGCATATCCACCGCTGCCTTCTAACTCCCGATGCTTGCCGCAACTGGTTTGCTTTCATACCCGCTCAACCACATACTGTGGAGCGAAACGGCTCCGCGCGGTGACTCACATAGTAACAACGCTCCACACACCTTTCGCGCTCTTCGGCCTGCAGCGGCCAGGGCCTGGCCTCCGCGTTGTTGGTAAGTAAGTAGCTATTCGCAGCAAAAGAGATGTATGACAGGAAGCTGATACGTCGGTGCAGCACGCACCGGCAACCTTCGAGACAGACATGGATGGTTAGGGACAAATGTGTGGTACGACTGCGATGGAAGGGGGGATATCGGTCTCGTTACCCCTCCGTCTACTTCCTCCGCACGGACTGGCCATCACCAGGGCGGCGATCGCGAATGAAGGCTGTCCGGATTTGTCTGAGTCGAATGTCGGATCTCAGACTCTGTCGCCTTCTCGTCAATGGCTCCTGACCACTAACTCGACAATGTCAATGCCTGTGCCTGTGCCATTTCCAGTCACATACGGCGCGTCATCTCGCGTATGTCCTATCCGTGCTGAAGTCTTCTCGTGCCGTCCTGCCCGTGACCATCAGTCCGCACAACTTCATCTTGCCCCGCACATATCCTAGGGGGAGAAGCCGTCGATTTGGACCCGAACAGCACTGCCCCATCTCGTGACAAAGTATTCTTCGTCGGTCCTTCTCATGGGAACCCGACGCCCCCGGGCCTCCACTCGCCGGTGCCGTTCACTCGAGGTACATGATGTGCCTTGTGCCATTGTGCAATCATAATCTATTTCCTGCTTCAGCATGCACAGTTTCCTGCTGCTGCTTCTCCTGGCACTCTGTGATCCACAGTGGACACGCACACGTGTTGCCACATGCGACAGTCAACTCGAAATCTGTTTATCTATCTATCTGTCATCGTGGCTGCTTCGGTAGGACGCCTTCCATTCATGCTCATGGCGAAAGTTACCCCACAGCAACCAGTCACTAGTCACTGCCCACTTGCAGTGGGGACAGCCTCTCAAGATATAGAAGTTCCGTTTATTCCTTCTCTTGCACCGGACATCGTGCGACTGACGCCCTGCTCCTACTAGTATCCCAACACGACTCGGATCCACCATGACCTGTCCTGTTCCCTCAACCCCCCATTCCCCATGAGCCTTGCATGCGAGGTATACACCAAGCTTCTTTTCAAGCGAGGCCACGGCCACCCCCTCTGGGAACCTGAGCCCACGCAGTCGGGGGAAGTCCTCATCGGCGACGTCGGATATGTGCTCGATGGCGGTTTCTACCGCCTTTTCAACACGACTCTCCCCATTGACCACCCGTTTCACGAGCGGTACGGCGTGCCGGAGGGATATGAGCCGCTCAACATCCCTGACATTTTGAGGCACCACCGTCCACATGCGCTCCAGGCCGGGCCAATCTGCAGCAAGAGCGTCACTGCGGTAACCGCAGACGCATCAGTGTGAGTGCAGATAGCCCTCTCCAGACAGTCCACTGCTGATGGTCTCTGCATGCCCAACGTGCTGTCACAGGGAGGCAGGCACGGGCAACCTCGGTCCCATGGCTCGCGTTCGCTTCAAGTTTTCGGACCAGCAAGGCGCGGTCCTCGTCCTCAAGAACGATGCCCACCGCGAGATCCTCCACCCATGCCGCGACCTCACGCAGTACATCCTTCTTAACCACGCCGCTTGGCATCAGTTCGCGCGGAACGTCTGCAGGCTCGACCTCAAATCACATGACATCATCTTCGTCAGCGGCTGTGTCAAGACGGCGGAGTGGGCGCTGGCAGCCGCGACGCACCGCGCGCGGGATGGGGAGATCGCGTTCGGAGGCAATTTCGGTCCTGCTGTGCAAGCGAGCTTCTCGGTATCTGCAACGCACGAGGTGAGCATGTCCTGGGAGCACCGATGTGGCCCTAAGGGCACCGAGGGAGAGGGGGAGAAGGCACTCAAGTCGGATCAATGCGTGTTTTTGCACTACTACAAGGTCAAGCATCGGCCCTTCTTCGTCCCGAAGGTCCTTCGCGCGGCCACGGAAGAGGAACATTCAAGCCGCTCATCCACCCCGACGGGGTCTAACTACATGCAATCTATGGATAATGAAGACGCAATATCCAAGGACGCTTCCTTCGAAGCTCAGGAAATTCAGGTGGAAGTGACCCCACGGGCATCTGAAGAAGTAAGGAAGAATTCTCAAGAACGAGGATTGCACTCACGAACAGCGTCAGGGCGACATGCTCGATACAATGCTCGATTACATTCTTGATGTACGCCGCCCTTTGGAGTCCACCGCTCGCAAAGACACTCACAGGCCATGCAACGTAGCAAACTGACGCTAGCTGCGCCATCGTTTCTGACAGAGACGTCATAATGCTCTCTTCCGTGAGTGCCCGTTTTGATGCGACCTACGCACACTCTAACGTCACGCGACTGTGTTCATTTTAGCCACAGACTCAAGATGGTATACCTATACCAGACAACCTCAGGCTTTCTGAGTACCTCGCTGACACTCCACCCAACCTCACTGTGACCGGGGGAGGTACGTAGCATTGACCATTTGAGAGGGGGAAGCAGACTCGCTTTAACGTCCAGCTTCCAGTCGGGATGCTGCCATGCCACAATGCGCCGATTTCCGGGATGGTTTTCGGACAGAACATGGCGTCCACTTTTGCGGCCCCCGTGGTGCAATTCGTGGCAGGTCCCCCGCGCATCCTCCCCCACTCCGGCTATCGTTCATGGTCTGCCAGTTCCAGCCGCCACTGGCGGTCCCGGTCCCGATCACGATCGGACGCACGCGTGGTGTCCCCTCCCAGCGCGCCCGTCAAGCCTCGTCTGCGCCGTCGCCGAGCCGCGGCCACCCACCCTCCTCCAGCCCGATCCATAGGAACTCAGCTGAACCAGACTCCAAAGAGTGTGTACTCCGGGTGGTCATTCCAGTCGTCCAGTATGATGTCACCTTCATCTGGCGTCCTCTCGTCGCCGTCCTCGCGGTCAAATGCGCCTATACATCCACGGAAGGATGCCACACTGGCCCTCCCCGGTCCATTTTCACTTCCAAACCCCATACCAGGACACTTGTCCACACCTGTGCCACAGGTCGTCAGCGAGAATGAAGATGAGGCAGAAGAGGGCGAGGAGGACGAGGAGGACTGGGAGCAACTGCCAGTTGACTGGCTACCTGAACGTCTGCAGATCGCGCCCTCCGACAGTGGACCCGCATCTTCTTCGGGGCCGTCGTCGACGTCGTTGTTGCTTTTGGAGGATGATGAGATATTGATGGCACAGGGCCCGGATGACGGCTTGCCGCAGCCAGAGTCTGCATCATCTCAGGGCAAGGGCAAGGGTAAGGAGACGGTCCGGTGGAAGAGATCGCGGAGCCCAGAGGAGGAGGATGTCCCAGGGGCTGAGAAAGAAGAAGAGGGTGATGAGAGACCTGCGAAGGTCCGTGTCCAGTTTTCTTCTGCCCCCCGAGGCACATCTTTCTCACTAGTCCGTTTTAGAGAACGAGGCGGTAGTCGAACTAGAGAGGGAAGGACTGGTGTTTGTCCTCAGAAACTCAGCGCGTCGCTTGGTTCCAGAAGGAAGACGAGTTTCCCTTACAGTGCTCTGGCTCTGGAGTCTTTCCAGTTTTACCTTCTTGACGCATTCAACGAAATATATCAGAATGTGCCCGCTCGTAATGATGAACTGTTTACGCGTTTGGAAAAGGAGGCAGCCCGTGGGTGCCATGAACTCAACCCGCGAGCTCGCGGTGGTTCCGACAGCCTCCAAACGGAACAGATGCCCTGTCCTTATATCCAACCGATCCTCTTCCACACCTGCAATTGTACCGGCTGGGGCATTGACAAGCCGTTGCGATGATGGCAACGGATCGTTTCGTGGAGGAACCTGGCCAAGGCCGTACGCGCGTAACACCGAGGATGGGAGACATCCTTGTTGTGTCACTCCAAGCTGGATCGGACCGTCGACACGCATGCCGGGCTCAGGCTCAGACATATCGGGTCGGAGTAGTACTGTCGTGGAGGAGCTGTCGGGAAATGCGAAATGAAACGGGGGACCGAGTTGCGTGGGAGTGCGTACGTGGACTCTACGTCAGGCTGGACGTGCTCTGTCTTCGGTTGACTGGTCTCTAGTTCCTGGACACTTGCGCTTGGAGGATGAGATGGAGAATCATTGCCGATGTCGGCCACCCAGTTGGCCAAAACGTCTCTACAGCCAGAGGTCAGACGAATAATAGGTAATATATCCAGGTTACCAACGCATGCTAGTGTTTCCGACACACGCATCCTGAGTGGCACCCTAGCGTTCGGTCGCTAACCTTACATGAGGAGGTGAAGACGCACGTACTCGTATCGCAGCACCCTGAGCATCTCGATGCACATCCCCACCAACGTTAAATCCTTTTGCGTGCTGGAATCGGCTGCCCCGCCGGCGCGTTTCATCCCCAAAATGTTTCGTAGCAGGATCACCGCAGCGACGAATATCACCCCAAGCGCTGTTCAGGATACCAGACATCAGTTAGTTATTGCGTTATGGAAACTCGGGATGGGTGAGGTGGACTCGGACTAACCATGTTTCCGTGAGTAGGGTTGCCTGTGCGGTTGTACAAGACCTCGACCACCCGAATGGCCATGCGGGCTGCGTTCACGCAGATGATGTTCGACCGGGGCGAGATTGGCGACTCACGGGGGGCGGATGAAGACGACCACGACATGAACGGCCGGTGGACGGCGCCTTGATGCAGGTAGTAGAACGCACCGATCATCGCCGCCTGAGTCAGGAACAGTTCATTCTCCTGCTCTGGATTCCAGCGAACTGAATGTAATTCGATGGTACATTTAGCTCGAAAACACAGGGGAGACTTGGAAGCGGGCTCACGATGACTCGAGAGAGAATCCGACCACTTGTTTAGGGCCGAATCGAGCTCGGCGACGACGCGCTGTTCCCATTGCTGGTCAGAGTGGCCGAGCTGCGCTCGCGACTTGTTGCTCGCGTACTAAGGACGGGTGAGATCAACGTTAGGGCCAACGTTCTTTGAAGCACTTACGATCGTGCGATTTGCAAAAGCTAGTATCCGACCTAGCGGGACCGGTAAAGGAGGAAGGGACTCCGAGGATGCCAACATCGACAAGTGAGAGCGCAACTGCAGAGTATTATCTGCATGCCATGGACTGCATCTACTTTGTGAGCGGTGTGGCGAACGCAGTCGATGATTTGCTCATAGATGTCGACAGGAAATAACCTGAGCGGGCAGCTGCCTTGGGTCTTAAGGAGCCCACATCCCAACGATGCGTGAAAAGAAATCAATTCCATTCGTTTTCTTTCCCGCGACTAGTATGGGCATTCGACTTCTATGCCCTCAAACACAGCGCCCATTCTTCTGGGCGCCGATGCCCAGTTGATGGGTCCACGCGCCCATTCGCTCGTGCCTGCGGGTGTACTCGCATCCCAGATGCCGAACTGGAGCCGCGCCGGGTGCGAGGGGTAGTGGAATGTGCCGTCCACCCCCGTCTCTTCTGCAGCACGCGATTGTGCGGACATCGTTTACGACAGGGAATGAAAGAAGGAGACAAAGACTGACGCACCTGCACGAAGGGTCCTCACGTCCGACCCATCTACGCTCCATACAATCCGCTCCGGGCTCCAGTCTATGGTGTACGAGTGCATGTCTTCGACGCTCTTGGGGTTGCGAGGGTAATCCTGCAGCGAGCTGAAAGTGTTGTAGAGCGGCGTGGTCTCAAATGGGGCCGGCGCGAAGATGTTGGTCTGCCATTGCGTAGGACGGCCACCGAGGAGCTCGATGTCGATTTCGTCGTCTGTCTGGGCTGAATGGAGAGGGGTTCAACGCATCAATGGACGGCATGCTGCATCGAGAGCAAACACACCGAGTAGTATCGCCGCCGAGACGACCCCTGGAACGGCAGGACCTGAGAAATCGTATGTGACTCTGCCGTACAAGACTGTAAAGGTAGAGTTGAACGTCGAGCCTTCGGCGACCTTGCTGTTGACGTGGTCCTTGGTGACGACCTTCCCGCTAGGTTTGTCCAAGAACAGGCTCAGCCCTCTCGCAGAGAGTTCGTAAGAGTTTGGGGCGTCCAGCGGCACGAAAGACCTCTCGAAATCTTGGCGGTTTGTGGATGGCCCAAACGACATGCGAAAGGGCTCGCAGTGAGACGGGCGGTGAACAACCTCGTTCAGATGCTCGAAGTCGCCAGAAAGCCAGTTTCGAGGCTCAGAGATAGCACCAGAGAGAGTCGCCGTAGCCACGGGGCCAGCCATAGACATTACCGCAAAGATCAGTTTGAGAACATTTCCAGGGGTGACCATCGTAAGACGCAGAGCAGAGATGGTGGTTGCTGGTAGAGCGTCGATGTCTCGTATTGCAGAGGATAAGAAACGAAATGCAGTGTTATTAATACGCATTGATATTTGTAAGCAAACGAGTAAAGGTTTTCTAGTGGTTTTCTTAAGTCTATTTACTGACATAAATAGCCGCCGAGGACGAGTAAACAACGGAATCCAACCTTGAAATTACACGGTTTGACAAAGTCAGGCCCAAAGTTGCTGATAGGGAACAGGACAAAGAGAATAGTAGGTTGAGAATGAGAATTAAAATAAGCTGTATTACTACCGCCCTCTGCGACTCGTATTTGGGCTACTACCAGTACTACCACCTCCCGGCGAGTCTAAACCCGACTCGAGGACTACCAAGGCGCCGTCTTGCTATTGCAACGCGATGCGCGATGACCCGATACCCTGGCCCTCGCGTCTGAGCTGCACTACGCATAAACACCACCTCGTCGACGAGCGTCTCGAACCGTGGCGTGTAAATGGATGACAAATACGCCGTCAGCGTTGCGCTCGGCTCGATACCGCGAATATCAGGGTATCCCTGCGGCGGAGGGTGGGGCGTGGGGGACGAGTACGCGATGCACAACTCCAGTCTGTGGAGTCGTTGGACACCCTGCGACTTGAGGTGGTGCGTGAGGCGCGCCTCGAGCGCGTCCAGCTGCGCGCGGACGGCGTCGATGTACCCGGTGGCCATCGTCGGGTTAGAGTAGTCCGCGACCTCGCACACGTAGCTGAGCGTCCTTCCTCCTGTGGACTCCGACTCAGAAGGGAGCGGGAGGTCAAGAAACGCGTCCACCATCCCGAGCTTCGTGCTCCCGACGCTCCGCCCAAGCAGGTCGAGGCGACGGAGGTTCGGGAATGCGCCGACGAATGTGCGAAGGCTGTACCCCAGCGCACGCCGCGACACCTCCCAGTCATATCCCATGCAGTCCATATCGAGGTCCACGGCGAGCCGCGTGACGCTCGGGAACTGGTGTCCAGCTGGGAACCGTCCCAGAATGTCCGAGACCCAGCTCGCGTGGCGGTCGCGGTCGACGACTCGGACAGGCTCCTCGCGAATGCACATCTTTTCTGTTCCGTCGATGTAGCCGTAGAGGGCCGCGATGCGAGCCTGGGAATATGGCCAGGAGATATGCAGGCACATGGAGTCGAAGAAGGGTGGCGCGTGTAGGCCGACGAGATGCTTTGGCAGTAGCTCGGGCGTCCTCCCGGGGTTGGAGTGCCAGTTGAGGTCGACCACCACGTCGGGGGGAAGGGAGAGCGCTGCGAAGAGCGAGACTAGCGGGGTAGAGCCGAAGGTTTCGCGAGGGAAGCCGAGTTCTAAGCAGCGGAGACTGGGCAGGTGCGCAGTGTGGGTGGTCAAGTCTGATGGTGGTTCCGGATGTGTCCAGTCGCGAAGCGTCAGCGACTCCAGCATGGGACCGCATCTCTGCAGCGCACCGAGGAAGACGCGGTAGTTGCGGGGACCGCCATTCAGCACCAAGGTCTTCAACGACGCGACAGCAATGGATTTCCCAAAATAGTGGCCGGGCATGGCGAGGGTGCGGAGGCGGGGGAAATCCGTGTCATCCCACGATGGCAGCTTTTTGATTGAGAAGGGAACACCGCCGATCCGGACAGCTGGTAGAATGCGCAAGCTTTCCAAGCTCCGCATATGCTCGTGGACCTGCAAAAGGACTAATTTGAGCGCATCAGAATTCCCCACACGGATGCACAGGTGTGCTACTCGCGGAGTATGAGGCTGGAGCGCAGCGCCAGGTGAGAGCTCCGCGGTGAGGCGCGTAGGTTCTGGGAAGTCGAATGTGAGCGGGAATGGGTCTGACCGCGCAAGGAATATCGGGAGGGCTTTGGGCCACCGTATTTTGCCATCGAGCCCTTTACATCGGCCGGCGCAGACAGATTGCACAGCGTCTGCCCAGAGCTGCGGCGTCCCTAGAGCGACGTCTCGCCAGTGCTGGCAGATGTGTGTAAGTGCGACGAGCTCCTGCCATCGAGTGTAAGCACCACTGGATAAAATCTTGATGACGAGCTCATATGGGAGTCGGTTCGCTGGTAGAGTTGTGTTGAAAGCGGAACGGAAGCAATTGACAGACCCTAGCTCGTGGGTCTTCGAAGGCGTAGAGGAGGGTTTTCGGTAAGGTAAGGTACTCGGCCTTCCCGATATCAGCTGGATGAAGTCGGGGTTAATATTTTCGGTTTTCAAGATCTCAAAACGCCTGCGGAGGGAGAATTAACACGAAACGTACTTCGAGCTTTGAGAGAGCGGTGAAGGAGAAAACATTTGAAGACGACGTGTCGGACTCTGAGGTTGTGGACTTCGACGGAGAATTCTGGCCGCTGGTGTCTACATGCGATTCTGCCATAGTTGCCAGAGAAGTGCGACAGTGGATAGCGGACCCTATCTTGCCGTCCCAGTGGTCCGATATTGAGACAAATAGGATCGAGCTTGAGGTCGCGAAGCGAGAGACGAGGAAGGTTGGACGTCGAACTTCAAGAGTTTGAAAGTCGTCCAAGCAGTGGCTTGAGGTTGCGGCCAAGATCGGAAGGAAAGACTGGGATTACAGTAACCACAAGGTCTCCTTTTGCAGCAGGTATATGAGAGAGCACAAGAGCGAGGTATGCCAGACGATGGACTCGGTCGAGGTAATCCGAGTGGTGGTGCGCACGACATGTTGAATATTGCCGGAAGCGCGCGGGGACATTCGAGACCGGCGTGGCTGTGCTCAGTGGAACATGGCGAGTCTAAGGGCTGCACATATACGCACTGTTGACCTCGAATTCGGGAGGACACGTAGGAGGGGGAAATGAGGAATAGGAAGGAGTGATCATACTGTTATCACTATCCGTGTGTTCACTAACCCTTGTCGGTATGCACTCACGTCCGCTGTGAGCTCCGAGTCCTGGAGGTCCAACAGCGCACTGTACCCCGCGACCGGGAGAAATCCCCTCCTGCGAAGTCGCTCGATCGAATGCTTAGCTTGAGCTCCGCTGCACTCGAGTTCAATGCTCAGCGTGCTCCAACTTCCCCGGACTGTATAATGAGACGATAACCCTGTTGTCTATTACTCGTTCGTCTGAATGCTGCGCTAATCCATCTCGTCCTTCGTAAGGTCACTGCAGCTCTTTGAAGCATTTAGCCAACCACCATTCATAGTTGACTATGGGGCTCAAAACACACTAGAAAAGGTTGAGGTTGAGAGGAAGCTGAACCCGGGGCAAATCTCCCGAATGTTCAGTCTAACCCCAGGCAAGTAGTACAGACATGTCGAACGTTCAAACAGGATACTTCAAACTCAACGTCACCATGAACTCCATGGCTTCCTCCCGCGCATCATCCCGCCCAATCGCAAGCGGCTCCTCGCCCTCCAGAACCAAGAGCATCCGCCGTGCCGCGAGATCGTACCGCGGCCAGGGAATCGTCCTGTTCGAGCCGCCATTCGGGTCGAGCGTCGCCGCGAACTGGATGATGTAGTCTGTAAGCTCTTCCCCATTGCTGATCGACCGGAGATCCCTCCCGTGCGGCTAAAACCACAAGCAATTAGAAAGGCCATGGCAGGAGCAAGATGGAAGCGTACGTATCCGAGGCCTTGGGCGCGGCCACGCTCGACCACTGTAGACACGAGACAGATTCATGAAAGCCTAGGTTCAGATGACCCGAGGTCAAGAGCGTTGGGAAGAAAGACCCACTGTAGGCCCACGCCGGCTGCTTGCCCGACCGCAGCGTGAGGAGCGTTCTCCGCTGCGCCTGGAAGCCGAAGTCGCCTTGGAATGCAGACATGCGCTTGTACATCGGCGCGAGCTGGTTCGCGTCGCCGGTGCCGAAGGGCGAGCCCTGCGCGGGATCATTGGGGTAGAGCTCAAGCAGCGGCGCAACCTCCTCGCTTGATGACCCAGGGAAGTAGAAATCGCGCAGATAGTCGAGGAACTCTTCGTCGGTCCTGCATTCAGGCAATGGAGTGAGCGGGGGCTGAGTGGTGCTCAGCATGGCGGACGTACGTGATGTTCCAGGCTCCTGTGGCGAAGGGCGTGCCTTCGTCTAGCGAGTCGCCTGTAGCGTGCGTTAGAAGACAGTTCACGCGGGCAGGCCGACGTGTGACCGAGTAGTATGTAAGGACGGAGACTGACCGGCGATGAACGGGACGTTGGCAATCCTGCCAGCCAAGACCGCCTCATGTACAGGCTCTTTGATGAATGCTCCATCTGCATGAGGGAACCACTCAGAAGCAGACAAGCCCTAACAATGTCCGAGCCGAGTCAGTATCCTGAATACAGCGCCCTGCGCTCGCCTACGAGTCGCACGAACCGTGTAGTCAAAGAGGTTCGGTATTGCTGCGGCGGCCGTAGTGAGGTTCTCCGCCGGCACTCCGCGCAGACATTCCAGCTTGTCCGCGGCCTCGGAACATCCAGTACCGGCGACGACGATGTCGAAATACCGCTGTTGCTTAGAGAGGTCTCCAGTAGGAAGCAAAGAGCCACATGACAAGACCGCCGCTTGGAAAAGACCCTCGTTGTCGCCGCCATTCGCGACTAGCTGCGATCCTGCAGAAGATCCGCCTGCACTTGGGCCCCAACTACGGGGCAGGCGAAAGAGTATCATCAGCCTTGGACTCGAACAGATGTACGACAACAACCTACATCGTGACTTTGTCTGGGTCCCCGCCGAACGCGGCGATGTGCCTCTTAATCCACCGCAGACCTTCGCGTTCTGGAGCCGGAGAGACAGGCATTCGGGATGTCACTGCATGCAAAGAGGACCAGCACTGGGTGTAACGTACGATCATGAAGACCAATGTTTCCTATGCCTGCGTCCTTAACTTCTTGCCCGCCGAGGAAACCGAAGGCTTGAGCAAAGGTGAGAAGAGTGTCTCGCGTGCGTCCTGGAATTCGACGACTCACTGTGGAGTCGATAGTTCATCGCGGCAAATATAATTGGTTGACCGATCTCTATCGACCTCTGCACCATGACCGCGCCGTCATATCTATTCATATGAATCTCAACGTCAAAGTTCCCAAAGACAAACGAACGAAGACGCACTGTGTGTTAGAACCTGTGCTAAATCCGCCTGTCCGTCGCCTTAGAATATAGCGAATCCCCGACGACGCATACTGATAGACACCTACCTCCATAAATGAACTAGCGGCCGGGTACATCGATGTCAGTGGCACTCGCAATGAAAACGGGACCGCGAAAACGTACGGCAACGACAGGCAATCTGGCATCGGCGCTTGTGCCGGTAGGAACAACCACGTTGAGGTTGAGACCTAGTAATTAGAAACAAATCTCAGACCTCCCGGGCGGTATCCCGGCAATCTTTGAAGTCACTACGGCCACTCACAGTCTTCACTCCCGGGCACGGGCTTCACAGCACCGGCGTTCAAGGCGGCGATGACGTCGCGGAGCATCTCGGCGGGCATGTCCTTACGCAAGGCCAGGCTAGGCTGCTGGACGCATTGCGACCCAGCTTGTGTGGCGTTTATCGTGCCATTGTAGTTGTCGATGGGCTTCGGGAGGCGCAGCCGGAGATCCCCGACCCTGCCAGGGATATAGTCAGTTGACGTACGTGGGGTGGCCAACATGAAAATGAGGGCGTACGGGGGTTCGGCGAAGGGGATGTTTAGATAGCTTGTGACGGAGCCGTTGGTCGTGCCGTAGACGGTTGCCTGGTCCAGTCGAACGATTGGTGGTGGATTGTCCCAGACAGCTAAGAAGGGAGCAAGTGACAGGAAGGGGGGAAGCAACCTAGCGAAATCCGGAGAGAACCACATCTTTGAGCAGACTGACTCAAGTGGCCGTCGTGCTGAGGCCGCCAGTTATATACTGTCACATGAGCAGAGGCTGGTGGTATATCAAGAGGAAAAAAACAAGACGAGAAACCCAATGTGAGCACCACCACAGTTAGTGTTACGAAGCCTGTGTAACGTCCGGCCAGTTCGGAGGTGAATGGAGTCGACACGGTGCCGAACTCGGATGACTCGTTATCGCTCATATCCATGACTCCTTCGTCCTCCTTGTAACCAAGGTAATGCACAACCGGTACAGGAACCTGATCGCACTAAGATGCAGAGTGGCTTTCTGTTGAAATTCAAGATCACCCGTCGCGGGTCAGGAAGCACTTTGCTCAGCACATCCCAGTCACTCTGCAGTGGCATCCTTTGGAAAGTCTATCAGCATCACCGTTTGACCTGTTTCTGAAACACTGCAGCGAAGCCCACCTTGAACTTAACGGTTCTCCCTGAGCTCAGCTGCTACGAGTTTAGAGCCACATTCACCTTGACAGGGAGCGGGGTAGCTAGTGTTTCGGGCCCGGACTGCAGATTGGCGCGAGGAACGTGGTCAGCGCCGTGGTCAGAGCCACGCTTCGCTTATGCCGCGTTGAATGCGGGGGTACGCCTGCTGCGCCGGAGGATGACAAACGAGCGACGACCAAGTACGTGATGCACCGCTCCAGCCCGTACAGGCCGCGCCGCCAGCAGCTGCACCTGTACAGGTGCACGGGGGCGATCGACGTACCCTGCGATTTTCCTCGTCCCTCGTGCTGAGGCTCCAGGGCCTTACACACGTTCCCCAGTGTCCTTCCGGTGTTCGACGACGCAGAGAGGCGCTCCGCTGGAATGGCGCTCGAAGGCGAGCCTCTGCGCCACAGGCTCCCAGTCGTACACTGGGATGTCCAACTCCGAGTCGAGGTCGACGGTGGGCTACGTCAAGCACGATGCTCCGCAAGCGATGGCAGTCCGGAATCCGCCATAAAGACCTGTGCTTGAATGGCGCCGGTGACGGTTGCAGGAGAGGTCCAGTTGTCGCTGGACAGGATCTCGCCAACGAGCTCGGAAGGGAGATGATAGAAGGGAGCGGTCCTGTTGAGTTTAGGTTCGCCGCAGTACCGACCCCACCTAGGGCAGCACCTTCGCGGTCACGCTAGGAGTATTCTTGGTGTTTATGACAGATTATTGCGCGGTCTCCAGCGGGAAAAGATTAAAGGCGACTGCCTAGGTTGGTGCTCGTGGATGGCGAACAGTGAAAACATCAAGTTGAATGTCAAGGTTGAGCTTGAGAGGGACTCGGACGTTCAAGCTCATTTCGAATCGGAAGCGCCTATCAGGGACGACGGCCCTGGAAGGCCGGACCGGGCCGAAATTCGAGAGTCTGAGCTGCCTTGCAGAGCTGAGAGTTGGCTGAGAGTGCTTGAACTCAGTGCATCGAGCACCACGACCACTGTGCATCTAAAGATCAAGGCAAAAATCAGCATGGTAGACGTTTTAAAAATAAGATACGCACCATACAGCTCACAATCTTACCAGATAATGTCTTGATACATGCTAATACATAAGCAATCATCGCACATAGGACTAGTGCACGTCCCGCGCGCACCCTGCCTCCGGCTGGTGCGGCAAAGCTACCAAACGTCCTCCATATCCGTGTCCACGTCCACGTCCGCATCCCCGAAACCCGAGCCGGCGCCTCCGGCTCCACTGACTCCCCCGCCGAGCCCGATGTCCAAATCCAGCTCCAGCTCAAACTCTTCCTCCTCCGTCTGGGTCTGCGTCTCCTGCTCCTCGCCCTCACCCGTCCCCTCTGGCACCCGCTCCCGCGTCTGTTGTTCCTCCAGGGCAGGCTCTGGTACAGTGGCCGGGGCACCGACAGGCTCTGAAGCTGGTGCAGGCAAGGGCGGGTCGAGGAACGCCAAGCACCCCCGTGCGCACCCGCGCCAGCGCACGGGCACGCCGCCTGCGCCCTCTGCGCCGACGTGCACGCCGGCGACGACCTCCTCCCACGTCCATCGCTCCTCCGCGTGCCGCACGTACACCGCCACTCGCGCCCCGCGAGGCGCGTGTGCGGGTGAGGGACACTCGCTCACCCCCGTGATGTCTTCCTCTGTCGAGGTTGGGAGGGATACCGCGCGCGGGGTGGCGAACACGTCGTAGTTGTCGTCTGTCTCATCGCGTTGTCCTCGCTCGCGTGCGCGGGACGGGCTGTGGCTCCTAGCAGAGTGGACGTCTCGCAGCGCATCGTCGTCAAGACGGCGCACCTTCGCCCGCATGCCCCCGTGGCGCTCGAACTCAAACTCGGAGGGGCGCGCGACGGCAGCTGGGACGCACGCGCGCAGCGTCTGGAGGAGAGCAGGGCTGTAGTGGTCGTCTTCAGATAGCGGGAGCGCGTAGCGCGCTTCGAGCACCGTGAGCTGTCGCGCGCGTGGGTCTGGTGCGGGCCCAGGCTCGGGTGTGAGTTGGGGGCGAGCTCGAGACGATGCGGGGGTGGAGGCGGGCGGGGGCATGGCAGAGCGCGCGTGCGAGGATGAGGGGTGCGATGGGGGCGATGGAGGTTTCGAGGGCACGAGGAGGATGCGGAGGCAGATTTCTGAGAGGGGTGGGATGATGAACTGCACGAGCGTGTCGGACACTGCTCTTCGTCTCTCTGCGCTCTCCGGGGTTGGGGCGCCTGCTTGCTGGGGAAGGGCTGGAGGTGGGGAAAGCCACGGATTACCGGAGACAGTAAGCTTCGTAAGACGCATGGCCAGCATTTCCGCGGGGAGCCAACGGAGCTTGTTCTGTGCGAGGTTGAGTTCTTGCAATGCCTTCAACTGCGCTATCTGGGGCGGGACGGAAGTGAGGTCGTTGGACCCTGGAGCAGCGCATCGTGAGCGTGGATATATGCGGACGGACAAGGCGTGCCAGCGAAGACTCACGGAGACTGAGGACTGTGAGGGCGTTTACGCGGAACAACTCTGGGGGGAGTTTGGATATGCAGTTGTTCGCGAGGTATATGTGGATGTCTCGTCTCATCTGCTGAGGTGGTGGGGGCTGGACTATTGCTTGCAGGGAGGCCGCGCGAGCCGCAGGTGTACCTCGTAGACGTTCACCGTCCCTGCTCCGAAAGAATGGGGCATCGAACTGGGGCGCGGCGAGCGTCGTCGCTCGCGTAAGCTGGCGCGAAGAGCCAATAGGCAAGAGGGTGGGAGAAGGGGGAGCACTGGATGGAGAATGCGTCGAGGGGAGGATGATGAAGCCTTCAAGATCGGCGATAGACGGAGGAATGTGCGTGATGGCTCCTTTCCTCAGACTCGACCCACTGTCGGGGTCTTCGAATGAACGGGAGCATACATGAGCGTAAGGAATGTGCTCTGCTCACCTAAGGTCAATGGTGCCATTCAACTTGTCAATGGCATTCGCTATCCCCTCGTCCCACAGCTTCTGTTCCAGCTCCTCCCTCGACTTCGGCCCGGCGGATGGCTTGAGTAGCTCCGCCTCGCCAGGAGATGGCTTGTATGCGTCGGCCTCGTCATCCGTGAGAGAGAAATCGTCTGGCTCGTCTATTTCCGTCGGAACAAGATTGCTTCTGGGCGTTGGGGAAGTGTATCCCCGCACAACCCTGCTCGCATAGGTGTAGAAGCTGGAGGACGACACGCTCTTCGCGTTCTCATGCGACGCGACGCGTGTCGTCTTCTTCTCGTACGTCGGGGGCACCCACTCGGGCTTCGCTGAACCTGATAAGGGGTCAACAACACGCGTCAGGCGCGTCGGCGTCACCTCGGTCAGGGCGATGCTCTCGGAGCCTGCTCTTGGTCGTGTGAGCAGGCACATCATGCCGCACCCAACCCAGACACGTCAGGCGTACCAATGGACTTCTGGGAGCCATTTCGTTCGTATATGCGCGGCCTCTTGATGGACTTTGACGAGCCTGCGAAGGGGTCGCGAGCTCCGGGGGACGCAGGAGGGGTGATCGCTGTGCGGTCGGGAGACGACGGGGGAGAGGAGTCGACTGCAGCAAGTGACGGTGAGGAGGAGGGAGAGCGAAGACAGGAAGGTTCTTGTTCCATGCTTTATATAGTGGAGGATAGAAGGTGTAGTAAGGAGGAGATGCAGCTCGGACGGGAGCCCCGCCATGCCAAGGGTCACGACTAAATTGGTCCCCCGGACCAAATTTGGTCGGAGGGATCAAATAAACCCTAGCCCTACCACGCCCTTATGCGGAAGGAGCCCGCCACCAAACATGAGCGCTTAAAGGGCGCAATGGCTCGCGACGGGGCTCGAGGGCAGATGCACCGGGTTTCTAGGCTTCTGGAGGCCGCACTTCGAGTGAAAAGGATAGGCTTATGGTATACAAATATATTTGCTAACTGTCAGAGAGCACGACGCAAAGTTCAAGGCGGAAAATCGCAACAAAGTGTACTACATGGAAGAAAAGCTGAACTTGAGGGAGGAGGAAAGAAGTACAACACGAAGGCGCATCCATCGCGTAGAAGGCAAGGTTCACCCGGTTGAAACAAGCCCAAAGTGAAGAAAATCGGTGAGGAACTTCGGGAGGAATTGTAATCGCGAGTGGAGGCTTGACGCCGGGAGAAGCAAAGAGTTATACAGAGAGACGCGGCGGCGCGCGCGCCGCCGCGAGACCCCAGGGGATATGGTGAAAGGAAACACGATTTGTGGCTCATTTTTCGCCATTTCTTAGGCCAGATTGAAGGACTCGGTGGGAGAGGAAGGTGGCAGGAGAAGGGAGAGCGCGCCTTCGGCGCGCTGCCCACCCTTGGCACCTTTTTGGGCCGCTTCGCGGCCGGGCCCCACCCTTGGAATGACTAATTTGCCGCTCGGACGACATCATTAATATTGGCCTGCATTTGCCGCCCGTATCCAAAATCACGGGATCGTGTTATTATCAGTGATCGGGGGCCCAGTTGAATCGAGACCCCGAGGCACCCCGCCTCATACCCTCACAGCGACGAGCACTTGGTTGGCCCACCTTTCGTCATAACGACTACAATCGGGCTTATACAGTACTAGGCCGAGGTCGATGCTTTTTAAACCTTCAACGTCTTATCTTTTCGCCCACCTTGAATTTAAACATTCAGTTTATAAAGGACGGTGCGAATACCTCCTCACTTCTGGTGGCACCCTCGCCCCCTGCAATTTCACACTCAATCCCGTACTGATTTCCGCGATCCTCAGGGACACTCAGCGCCGCATCTCAACAGCACGGGCTCACGCCCCGCAGTACTAGTGTCAAGGTCCGTAGAGTGGTAAGATAGCGATCTTACGTGAAGACTCCTTGATATAACTTGCTTATGGGATGCCAACGTCATGCAGTATCATCTTAGCAGGCCAGTCCACAATCGATGTAACGAGACGCGGTGACAATCTCACTCAGATACTCGGTCGGATACCTCGAGGCAAGTTAGTATTTCGAGACAATTTGTTCGCCGCAGCCGTCGGGCGGGGTGGTCACTTTCGGCACGCCCCTTGATGTTGCAATTCATCGGAACCGCAGCTGGTCGCCAATGGGGGCGATACCGAGGGGCTCTTCCGCACCGCGGTCCTGTTCAGCGGCACCCTGCTCCCCACGGGGGACATCTCGGCCCAGCAGCCGTTTTTCGACAGCATCGTCGCGGATACTGGGTGTGCTGTTTCCAAGGATCAGTTGGCGTGTTTGCGCGGGGTCCGTGCCGAGAACATCACCGCTGCTGCTGCCCAGATCCCGAGTTTCTTGGGATACAAAGTCAGTGTAGATAATATCTGCCCTGAGGCGGCGTGAACAGACTGACCAGGGGTTCGTGGCATTGTAGGGCTTCTCGGCTCCGCAGTGGTATCCACATGCAGATGGGACGTTCCTCCGGGAGCCCGTCCGAGATGCAGTTCTTGCTAGTAGGATCCCGGACGTCCCATTCATAGCTGGTCACTTTATTTATTCGCTTATACCTCTGCACCCATCCCCCGATGCTCCGCACAGGTGACTCGTTGGATGAAGGGACAATATTCGCCTCCGGGGCCTTCAACATCACGTACGTCACGGTTTCCTCTTCAGCCCTCCATCTGAGTCGTGTTACTGATGCTCAATGTATTCCACAACATAGCACTGACGAAGAGTTCCTCGACTACATGCTACTTCCCCGGCGCGTCTAGCGCGGAGGTCGCGCCGCTCCTCACCCTCTATCCGGACGATCCTGCACAGGGCTCGCCCTTCGGCACAGGAGACGCGAACCAGCTTGCGCCCATGTTCAAGTGCATAGCCGCGTTCGAGGGCGATTTCCTTCTCCAGTACCAGAGGAGGTCGCTCCTCCTGCATATGTCGGCTAAACAGCCCCCGTGGTCGTACCGTATGTGCATAGCGTGTTTCGCTCGTCCATTGCTCCCTCTGATTCCTTGTAATTGAACAGTGGTCGACAGGAGCCCCTTACCAGGTGTCGGTATCGTGCGTTCAATCTCATCTCCTCCACTCACCCACCAGTCCTAACCACACGGCAACGACATCCTGGCTCTCAGCCGAGGCGAAGACTTCCTCGACTACATCATCCAGTTCGTGGCGACGCTCTACCAGAACGGCGGCTCGAACAGGACGATCTCGTGGCCGCGATACGATCCCGCCAGATCATTTCGGTCCTGGATGGCGAGGAGCCACTCACGATTGCACCGGATGACGCGCGGGAGTCGGCGATGGAGGCTGTCGCGGCGTTGAGTTTCAAGTACCCTCTTTGAGAGTCTGAGGACTATCACTTCAAAGACAAATGTTTACTGCTGCGAGAGCCCACGAACCTTTATTGTGTTGTGCTTCCTGTGCCACCGATGAGATTTCAGTAACTCAGGACTCTCGGCGCCGCTGTTGAACAGGCAGACAGCGCCATTCGGACTTTGCCGAGACAAATTAGCGCCAAATCAGCGTTTGGTGGCTTGTGAGTCGTGCAACCACCCGCATGTTCTGTCACTTGTTCCACCAAGTCCACGGCAGTTCTGAGTCATCTGAGGTTTTACATCCTTGCAGGTTACTGCGCAAAACACGTTACTCGTCCTCCAACGCTTACTCTGGCTGCTAGGCTGCTAAACATGAACCTCAACCACCCACCGTCGTCCTTCTTCACCTTCAAAGCAAATGTCCAAGTAAGCAAAGCACACCTCTTTGACTTTTACCTGGATTAGTATTAATACAAATACAGCCGATTTCATCACCTTCTGGCAGTAGGCCACCCAACGGTCGAGCGTTTGCACAGAGCCGCCCGTCGATCTTGGTCAATTGCAAGACATCCACAGAGGCACCCGTCATCTCGCTTTGTTCCGCTTTCAACGCCACAGCTCCAGCAAATCACCTCCCCGCAGAGCTCGTTATCAAGGTCTTGACCAGTGGCGCGTGGAGCTACTGGTGGGAGCTGGTCGCCCTCACTCATATCTGCCAACATTGGCGCAATGTCGCGCTCGGGACGCCGGAACTGTGGAGAGACGCTGTTTGTTCTGGACTGAAAGGAAGGACATCATGTTTCGGGAGGGACTGGTTGCGCCCGGTGTTCTCGTTCCTTCCAACGCTGCTTGCACGGTCGGCGCCGTTGCCGCTCAGGATTGATTTGCCACAACCCTCGATCCTCGAAACTCTACTTGCGCACGGCCTCGTTGGCTCTTATTTCGGCCGGCTGTGCCACTTGTCGGTCAATGTGCAGTACGCCAGTGATGTCGCGGAGGTACTTCAAATAGTCCCCTCACGCATACGGACCGTGGAGACCCTGCACATACTCCACGCCAACCGGCCGGAAGGCACCCGACCCATCTCTCTCGACAATGTACCCTCTTGGCAAGATGCGGATCTCCCTCACCTCCATACCCTCACCATCCCGGGTCTCTGCTTCACAAGCGCCATCGCCGTGGCATCCTTGAGGACCCTCGTCATGTCCGACAGGTGTCGGAGCCACGACGTCTTCCTCGCCGCTCTCGCCAGGTGTTCCCGCTCGCTGCGATCACTGACGCTCCTTCGATGGACGCATCAGGACCGGCCAACCAAGGCACCAGCCTCTACCACCTCCGTCGTGCCACTTCTGGCCCTCCGTCGTTTCGAACTAGCGTTGGACGGACAACTTCCCGATCTCCGTCCCCCGACCTTGCTCTTCGCCAGCCTTGCGCTGCCGCAGCGCGTTGTCATCCACATCAACTGGTGCTACTTCGCAGGGAACACGCGCGAGCTGGTGCCGAAACACGTCGTGGGCCTCCACACGCCCCCCTTCTTCGACTCCGTGAGTCTCCACCTCTCCGGACGTCCCTACGAGGCAAGCGTCCATTGCTTCCACGGCGGCGCAGAGTGCCTGAGCGTGCGGGCAATTCCAGAGGGCGACCGCCGGAGATTCATTACTCAGTTCCTAGATCAGCACCGCTTTCCGGCTGCAACGCAGCTTGCAGTCGACCTCGACGTGTTTTCGCGCGATGAATACATGCCGCTCGTCCAGGACGACGTGTTGCGTCGGTTCGTGGGCGACTTCCCAGACCTGCGCCGCCTCGACCTGCTCGGAAACACGATCGGCCACGCCAAGCTCGCCATGGCCAAGGCGTTCCTCGACATCCCACCCAACCCTGCACAGGACCATCCTCGACTAGGAGCGACGCAGTCGACAGCCGCACCGAAGACACTGGGGTACGTGTGTGAGGTGTCGGAGCAGTGCAAGCTCTACAATGCAACCGGATTCGTCGACGTCCTCCGCGCGCAGCTGGATGCGCTCGAGGCACTCCTCGCAGACTCGGTGGCAACGAGTGGCTCCCGATTGCATAGGCTGGAGTTGTGCATCATGTACACGCCATTCAAGCCACATCCCCCGCCGGAGACGTACCCACACGTATACGATGTCTTTGCGAGCACGGAGTTGACCTCTTATGTGTCGTCGACGTATTTACCGCGGTTCGGACGACTCGTGGACGAGGTGGTGTTCGTTGGAGATGTCAAGAGGCGGGGGGCTGGATATCAGATACTTACAGGAGCAGCACGACAAGTCACAGCGTCGAGACATTCTCCAGGGAGTCGAGGGGTTACGATGAATCGATCAGCTCGGCCCAAAGGGCGTTAGAGTTCCTTGGCTATACAGTTTCTTTGAGTGCATCTTCATGGCACAACTGTGCATCCACTTGATAGCTGTATCCAGCACGTCGTTTTAATGATGAAGTTCAATATCAGGATTCAGTGTACTGTTTGTGAGCTGTTCGACTTCGCTATGCTATTGTCGTACCTTAAAGGATTTGGAGCTTAGGCGATGTTATTGTTCCGGGTAGTACTCGGACTTTGCCGAGCCTCATTTCGGCGATGAACATGAGCGCTTCTTCACGAAATCATCTTTGTTCTGGATCCGCATCATATTTCCACATATAAATGCCCATTCTCTACCTCTGCTCCTTCTTTCAACCACAGACATGACCCCGTCAAGCACAGATCCGAAGCACCCGCCACTCTTGGCCTCCATAGTTCCGTCAAACTCGTTCACCTTCACTGCATTGAACGTCCAGGTAAGCCACCCTTCCCTTGCGTATTCAAGTTGAAGCGTTGATATAGATTGGATGCCTTCGTACAACTCAGCCAATTTCTACCCCTACTTCGGCTATTGAACCCTCTTATAGAGGATCCACCTCACCGACTACTGTCCACACATCACAGTGGTCCGCCATCTCGCTGCGTTCCGCATTCAACGCCGTGGCTCCAGCAAACCACCTTCCCGCTGAGCTTGTGGCCAAGATCCTGTTGAGCGATGTATTCAAATACTACTGGGAAGTGGTCTTCCTCACTCACATATGTCGACATTGGCGCCATGTCGCAATGGCAACGCCGCAATTGTGGGCAAAAGCTGTTGTATTCGCAACAGAATGGCAGAAGAAACCTTTTTCTTCAGAGATACACTGGCATAGATTGCGGGTGTTGCCCATCTTACTTGCGCGGTCTGAGCCTTGTCCTCTTCGGTTGAGGCTTCCAAAGGCTTCGTACCTCACTTCCCTCGCTCAGCAGGACGCTGTCCTTAACCCACACTTCTCTCGACTGGCTGACCTGTCCGTCGAGGTGAGAAGCGAAGATGATGTCCTGACGGTGCTTCATCTGGTCCGTTCACACATGCGACACATTGGAAGCCTCCATCTGACTGAGGTCAACCGGCGCCGCAGGTGGGACGCTCCGCCGATCTCAACCAACAAGATACGCCCCTGGGACGACATGGAACTCCCCCACCTCCACACTCTCACTATCCCAGGCTTATGCTTCACAAGGGCTATCGCTGTGGCATCGCTGAAGACCCTTGTCCTATCCAATGGACCTCAGAGCCACAACATCTTTCTCTCTGCGCTCAACAGATGTTCCCTCTCTCTGCAATCACTAACGCTCCATGAATGGATACATCCGGACTGGGGCATCGATGCACCAGGCTCCCCAAACGTCGTGCCGCTCCTGAACCTCCGTCGTCTGGAAGTAGAAGTGTACCACGCACAGCGCGGCGACAAGCGTCCTCCTACACTGCTCCTTGCTGGCCTTTCGCTGCCTCCGCATGTCGCCATCCGCATACGCGGGCCGTGCAACCCCGAAGAAATACGCCAGTTGGTCTCAAAGCCCCTCTCTGGGCGACAATTTGACTCTGTCAGCCTCCGTATCTCCGAAATTGCAAGCGTCCGCATCAGCAAAAATACACTTCCTAAACTAGCTCTTGATGGTCCCTGAACACCCTGTAGCCGACGGGTAGGTGAGCCAGAACACATCAAGCCGTCAAGAAGTTGGTTTGGGCGTCTATAATTAATTCAGGAACATCGGAGAGATCGCGTCAGGACCTCCAGGAGATTATGAGATCGGGACGGAGTTCAGTAACCACTCGTACCATTCAGGAAGGTACAGGTGATCTCAGGGCGACTGTCGAATAGGGCCCTGTGGGGTAGAATTTGATGATACAGCTGTTGGATTGGGAAATGCTCCACCACACCACTGTAACACGAGAACTTTAAGCGCAAACAGGTTGCGCGATTGCCAAGAATACTGTTTTCAAAGACTACACAAGCTCACAAACGTACTCCCCCCAAGTCTCGATCACGGGAAGCACGAGGATTTCCCATTCGAGTCCGCGCAACGCTCCAGCATCAGTAAAACCTGCACAGCTCTGAGAGCTCTGGATCAGAACCGTCCCAGACTTTTCAGACAGGATTCAGACATTTCAGGTCTGATTGGCGCCCAGACCTTCAAGACCCGCGTTCAGAACGTCGGGCGCTCCACTGAGTTGCCCGCTCCTGCGTCCTCCCTTCTCGCTCTGAACTTTCCCGCTGAATCTTCCTTCCGTGGGCCAATTGCAACGTTTTTTTAGAGCTGCCGATTGACTGGGTATCAACCAAAATGACCCATTGAGCCCAGCACCTCTCTGGTAAGTCAGTATCTGTCCGTGTCGCTGCGGTCATTTCCCCGCACTCTGTCCCCATCTTCGAGGCGGTTTTTGTTTTTTTCCCCACTATTCGGGTTCAAAGTGTTCACGCATACAGTATGAGCTGTGTTAAGATGAAATGTCGGAGGTTATTCCACCCCCAGGCTGTGATCCTCATGTTCGGAGTCCGGAGGTCTGGATGGTCTGGGACGGTGGCTGTCCAGTGCATCCAGATCTCCAGAGATTGTCAGTTTTACTGATGAGGGAGCTGATGGAACGTGAAGATCTCTTCGTGGTCGTGGCCACCTATGAAGTGCAGGATGAAGAGCAGGGAAAGTCAGTTAAGAACAGTATAATACGGCTTGACTCACAATCGATGCAAGGAACTCTGTCTTGATTTGGGCCCAAGCGTTGGCCAGGCACGACGACTCCAGAAGGGAGTGCATTGGCGGCGATGTCGGCGAGCTCCAAGTGTACGAGGTCCTCCAACATCCTCGCGAAAGGAACCTTCCGCCCAGGTTTTGATTCGGGCGAGGGAGAGCTCCGTGTCCGTTGCATTGGGGGGTCTCGGGTAATATCCGAGGAGGACTGGGCGACCAGATGGGCAGTTGTGAAGATGCTCGGCGGTGCGGCGGTTCAACGAGTTAGTGCGGCCAACCTTGAAGTGCACGAGGTCCGGATGGGCTGGATCTAGAAAGAGTGAACGGAAGAAATGAAACATAGAAATATTCGTACCTTCAAGCTGTAGTCCATAGATATATCCTGCTGTGTCGCCGTGCGGCGCCGTGCGCATCCGTTCGCGCAAGAGCACCTGAGTACGGTGCTCTAGATTGGAGGATATGTAATCTGAAATGGCGGTTAGTGGAAGTACCAAGAAGGATGTCAAATATTACCGCTGTATTGAATCACCCTGTTGCGGTACTTGAGGCAACGGAACGTCGGGTTCTCGAGGCCCGCCGAGAGGTGGTCTCGGCAATAGTGGGGAAGAGAGGCGCCACAAGGATAGGTAAGTGCCTTCTTCGCATCAACGTTCCTCTTGCAACGACGGTCGCGCTGCGTCATTCCGCTGCATCGGACCATGATGACAGGTAGAAGATGGGGAACGAGCGAGCGAGCGAGGCCGTCGAGGGGAAGGAAGCGTTGCAAGCTTGTAGGCGTCGAACACAGGAGGATATGGAACGTTGAATGGTGGGAAGGAGGAGGGAGCTGGACTGTAGAGGAAGGAACGAATGAATGCGAAGTAGATGAGTGTGGAAGATGTTACAGGACGTGTGTTGTGCGCAAAGGCGTTATCCGGGGCGTCTCCTGGGCCTGATTCCGCGCACCCATCAACGAGCCCCGTCATGACCTCCCACTTGTTGTTGCCGTCGGGTTGACCTTGGACTGAGCTTGTAAGCTCAGCTGCCAGAGAGGATTCATTGCGAGGAGATACAGGGGCAGATATCCCGTAAAAATGCGTAGGTCGCATATGCGACAACTTCGCAGACTTGATGTCTTCAGCATCCACCCTACGGCACTGTACAGCGTCCAGCCAGCCAAGAACTTCGAGATACACGCGTCAACGTTACATATCTTCATTATTAAGCCACTCATCGTCCGTGGCGTTGTTCACCTCGGCCGTGTCAACCTCGTCCACGAGGTCCGAGACCTTGGATTCGCCCTCCGACCCGCACATGAGCCTCTTGCTGACGCTGAGGTTCTGCGCGTCTGCCGTGGAGCGCCAGTCCATTGCAGGCAAGTGGCCCGCAGACCGGCTGCTGCCACCGTGGTTCTCGGGCTTGTTCACGGCGTGTTGCACGGCATACGTATGGTCCGCCGGGGAGCGGTGGGTCGCGGTGCGAGGTCGTCTTAGGGGTGTAGTCCTCGTTCGCGCTGGAACCAGGAAGTGGTGATAGTGGGTGGAGTGGGGTCGGCGGTGAGATAAGGCGCGTATAATGGGAGGAGCGACGTGGGACGGTCGGCCCTCGCGAGGAACTCGGAAAATAGATGCGGCACGTACTTTTCGTCCAGGCAAGCACTCCTGGCATGAGCATCGCTACACACCCGAGTGAACAACCTTGATGGCGTGGCGGGTATGTCTGACCCAACAGCCGACGAGTGTTCAGGTGACCGTTTCAGTTGCGATTAAGTTGCGACTAAGGCCTCTTCCTGTGAGCCCCTGTTCTGGAGCCTGTTTGGGGGTAACTACCTTGACACCGACCGCTCAACTAGAAGGTAAATGTGAGAGAGGACCACCAAGGACACCATTCGTAACTTACTGGAGGGGAAACATAGATAGGTTGCTTGACTGGGGTCTTTGACAGTCATTAATTGTCAGCAGATCTAGAGATCGCCCTCAAATGATATCCGTGCAAAGACCGTGTTCCAGCTGCTGTTGTAGTATTGATGTATCATGTTACGACTAACACCCTAGAGCGTTTTACATCAGGTTACGGCTAAAAGTGCGATGTATCAGGAACCTCTGGAGCCTCCGGGACAGCTTGTCGTCGCTTGCCTTATTTAGGAGGTCCTCCTCCGGGGCCACTGATGGCACAGCATTGCTGCCTCCCAGGCTTATCTAAGCTTGTAGACCACTGTCCCGGGTGCCTGGGTGCCTCCCCCATCAATTCTGGGCTCCCTCCCATCAATTCCGGTATTTCCCCATCAATCCTGGGCTCCCCCCATCAATTCCGGGTTCTCCCATCATTCTACCAACCTCCTGCCTCTCCTGTCCCAATATGGCAGTCTGTCCTTCCTCCCGGAATTGTGTTAGCTGTATCTCCCTCAATTCTGGGTGTATTGACTTCGTTCTTTTTGCATTATGTTTGTCTAATTAGCGCGCTTCTAATGCACCTAACACGACCATACAACGAGGGTTATAACATATACTAATGGCCCCTCTATATTCGCTCTAGGGGGGAATGTTTGGCCCATATCTCGGCCGTTTTTGCACGCATTTGCTCGCGTGAGGGCGCGTTTTGTTCGCGTAATCGACGCGCACAAAACGAGCCCTCTTGCGTCCAAATCCGTCCACCCGTTCTTCCGGTGCATATATCCCCTCCTCCTGGGGAACAGGTATATGCACCTTGGGAACCACTGGACCGATTGGCTTCGTTCTTTTTGCGTCTGGTAGCTACCAATTAGTGTATTCTAGGCGTACAAACTGAATACAGGCGCACCCAGTTGCCACTGTAGGAGGGGGGCATCAATAGTCACCTGTAGTCGACTTCTTCCCCCCATATCTCCTTCAGTTCTTGGCCGTTTTTTGTGCCCCTTATACGCCCGGAAAGCCCTGTGTAAGGGCTTTCCAACGAGCCTACATACGCCCAAATCCGTCCACTACAGCCCTCGGACCATGGACCCCTTCCCCTGACTACTCCCCTCCCCCACTGTTTGGCCCATATCTTGGGCAGTTCTGGGCCAATCCACTTGCTCTCTTTTGTGTCATATATGTGTAGTATACAACAAGCCAATTCACAGTTGAAAAGCACTATTAGGCATGTAGATCTATATACAGGGTGTTATCAGTAGTCACCAGTTTACCCCCCTCTGACAATTTTTCCATTTGCCTGATAAAACATACAGTTATAGGGTCGGATAGCAGCCAATTGCAGCTATCCAATGCAACAAAGTTGAGGGGAAACAGGTAAGAAGTCATTGAGATATAACTTGTGGAAGCCAAGGGGGACCCCTTGGGCTAGTAAGGCATTTCCGAGAGCAGTGTCTTACTGCCTGTCTTAAAGTGTCTTACAGCCCAGTGTACATTTGATCTATTAGCTATATCTCATCCATTTCTTGACCGATTTGGATGGTTTTGGGCTTGTTGGAAAGCGGCTGCAAAGGGCTTTCAAGTAGTATATATGATCTACCCAGCTACCACCACCTACATATATGTCAGAGGGGGGTAGATCTGGGTACCACTGATAACAGACTGCATATAGATCGTATGAGGGAATAGTGGTATACACTGCACAGTTACAAACACTGCTATTGCATGCATAGGAAACAGAAGAGATCAAGTGGATTGGCCCAGAACTGCCCAAGATATGGGCCAAACAGTGGGGAGGGGAGTAGTCAGGGGAAGGGGTCCATGGTCCGAGGGCTGTAGTGGACGGATTTGGGCGTATGTAGGCTCGTTGGAAAGCCCTTACACAGGGCTTTCCGGGCGTATAAGGGGCACAAAAAACGGCCAAGAACTGAAGGAGATATGGGGGGAAGAAGTCGACTACAGGTGACTATTGATGCCCCCCTCCTACAGTGGCAACTGGGTGCGCCTGTATTCAGTTTGTACGCCTAGAATACACTAATTGGTAGCTACCAGACGCAAAAAGAACGAAGCCAATCGGTCCAGTGGTTCCCAAGGTGCATATACCTGTTCCCCAGGAGGAGGGGATATATGCACCGGAAGAACGGGTGGACGGATTTGGACGCAAGAGGGCTCGTTTTGTGCGCGTCGATTACGCGAACAAAACGCGCCCTCACGCGAGCAAATGCGTGCAAAAACGGCCGAGATATGGGCCAAACATTCCCCCCTAGAGCGAATATAGAGGGGCCATTAGTATATGTTATAACCCTCGTTGTATGGTCGTGTTAGGTGCATTAGAAGCGCGCTAATTAGACAAACATAATGCAAAAAGAACGAAGTCAATACACCCAGAATTGAGGGAGATACAGCTAACACAATTCCGGGAGGAAGGACAGACTGCCATATTGGGACAGGAGAGGCAGGAGGTTGGTAGAATGATGGGAGAACCCGGAATTGATGGGGGGAGCCCAGGATTGATGGGGAAATACCGGAATTGATGGGAGGGAGCCCAGAATTGATGGGGGAGGCACCCAGGCACCCGGGACAGTGGTCTACAAGCTTAGATAAGCCTGGGAGGCAGCAATGCTGTGCCATCAGTGGCCCCGGAGGAGGACCTCCTAAATAAGGCAAGCGACGACAAGCTGTCCCGGAGGCTCCAGAGGTTCCTGATACATCGCACTTTTAGCCGTAACCTGATGTAAAACGCTCTAGGGTGTTAGTCGTAACATGATACATCAATACTACAACATATGGTGCGTGTTCTCTGTTACGCACCACTGTCTCCTCGCGTACACTCGGAGCCCACTAGCGAAAATTGTGGATGCTGGAAGTCGCTGAATAGGACTTAACCTGCGTCCAGGAGACCGCACCTCTTCTCGAGAGCGCAAATCTGTGGGCTACGGAAAAGGAAAGACACGTGGAACACCATGTGTCATGTAATACCGTCAGGGTCGTCGCAAAATGGCAAGTGTGCACTTACGGGCACTGACTCGGACAAGAATGCCGCGAATGCTTCTCTCCTCTCTCTTGCTCAACCACTAGCACCTTCGCCAGCCACCTCCACAACCTCGCCATAACGAGGGAGCCTCTGCTCGACTCGCACAGCTCTCGCTGACTTGGTCTTCATTCTACGTCGTAGACAACCTATGAGGCCACAACGACGTCATCGGACGGCACTCATCGACCGAACTGAGACCGCCTCAGTTGAACTTGAAGATCCTCGCATAACCATCAGCCACAGGTCACCTGGAAGTGGCGTTGTGTATGTTCATCGGTACGTCCACGAACGAGCTCAAACTCACTAGCTTTGCATTACAAACTTCCATCCCCTCCACGTCCCCTTGCGAGCGAATCAGTTCTTGACATTTGAGCTTGGCACCGGCCGCGGCCCGCCTTTCGACCATGTTCGATTTTTGCAGATGTGTCAAAGCGTCCACTCGCTCCTGCAACTCAGCGGACTCTTGCTTGAGCTTGGAGATCTCGAGGACATCCTTGTTGAAATTTCGCGCCTCTGTGGTTCTCCTGATCCGTGTGCTTCATGTTCATGTTCATTTCTTCGAGCTAGCGAAGCAAGTCAAGGTCCGTCATGAAGGCTTTCTCTACGTACGCATGTCATATCAACGGACCTTCAGTTGCTGTGCAGCTATGTCGGTGGCCTGCCTCTTAGCCTCCCCCTTCACCTTCAGGTTCTGTGTCTGAAGCTGGGAGATCTCGTGCTCGAGCGATTGCACCTCAAGTGGATCGATCCGGTCGTACTACAACGCAAAAGGTGAGCAACAAGCTTTTGGCGAACAAATGAAGTAGTCCGACCTTGGAGACAAGTACGCTCTTGCCACCTCCGCCTTTCGTTCTAAAGCATCTTGATCCGCTCATCCTTGGCCTCAAGTTTCCGAGCGCGCTTTATGTATTTGTCGCAGTCATTGCGAAGCGTTGTGTCGCTCTGGCGGAGAACCGCAACTTGGTTGATTTTCTCCACTGGCTGTGTTGCTCCTCAGAAATGGCCGCCTGAGCAGCACTCTTGCGTTCCTAAATCTGAATTTGATTCGTCGGCCATAGCTTAAAAGATGAAGAGGTATGATCCCACCTCTGACAGCGCCTAGTGAGGCTCGTCAAGGGTTCTGCGAAAGATGGTCGACCTGGGTCTCGACTCGAGTCGCGTGTTCTCCTGCTTCTCAAGCTCCAGCTGAAGTTCGATGATCTCCCTTTCCTTGTGCAAATACGTGGCAAGAGCGGAGCTCCGTGAGCTTCGTGTCATCGTCCGTGGACATAGCCTCGCCGGCCTCCGCAGAAGTGGAGCTCACCGCTCGCTTGATCGTGCGTGCTGACAGACTCGAGATGCTGGTGAAGGATGCTGTTCTGTTCGACAAAGTCCTTGCATCTGCGTCGCTTTTAGCTCCATCGACGCCCAAACTTGTAACGGGTCGACATACCTGGTCTTGAGGTACGCCATCTCCTTGTCCGATCCCCCGCGTTGTGCTGCCAGCTTGCCTCAGAACTAACAAGCTTGGTCTGAGCAGTCTTGACCGCCGCACAGCTTTCTTTCACTGCCGTTTGGCTCCGTGTCAAGCCCCACGTCGAGTCTTGGACTGGTTACAACGCCTCGGCCTCCTTGAGTCCTTCGAGTAACGTTCTTCCACAGCCTTCACGAGGGATCAGTCAGGTTGACGAGACCGTAAGGGAAAGGCACATACCTTGGCACGCCCCTCTTGTTGACGGATCGCCACTTCTCAGGCGGACTTCTCACTCTGCGTATGCCAGTGCTGAACGGACGTAGTCATGTCCCCGATCGTTCCTTCTAACTCTTTCTTGTCATCGATCCACGCAGCACGCTCACTATCGAATGTGCGTTGAAGCTCCGCATTCTGCTGGGTAACCTCATTCAAGCGCTCCTAGGCGAGGCGAGGCGAAGCTTCTCATAGAATGCCTGAATCTCGGACTAATCAAGAATCAGTTACTACAGAAAACGGACGTGGTGAAGACGGAAACAAACCTGTCTTCTCTTGAGCTCGGCATTCGACGCAGTCTTGTACTCATCGTGAGCGGTGTTGAGGTTGGCAAGCGCGGCCACGTCGGCCTGGCTGATGTCCTAGAGTTGCTGGACACGGCTGCACGCCGCCGCGGGCAACCTTACTAAGCGCAGGGCTGATACAGGGCGTCGAGGGCATAGGAACAGTCCGTTTGAAGAACAACATTGTGCGGGCTCCAAATCTGGCCGACTTACATCTGGTGGTCGATGTTCAATTGACAAGACATGCACAAGTCCTGTTCCTGGGCATAATGAAGTCTCGAGTGTCAGATGGAACATGGCTGTATGTGAGAACTTCGGGTTGAAAAAAAGTTCAGACATTCCTATAAATGTAAGAAAACGGCAGTAAGCATGTCAGTCCGGAGAGCGTAAGTCTGAAACCTACGAGACTTGAAACCTTCTCAAATGAGTTCTTCCAAGATCAGCTGCAATTCTCATCACGACGAGACCAACACGATTAAGACCTTAATAGGGCGTTCATGCAGAAAACACCCTCAGGTCACAAGATGCCATTGTTTTAGGAACATCTCCGTTACAATGTTTCCGCGCAACACATAGGAAAACCCGATAACACCCGGAGTAGGACTTTTAAGCAGTATGAGGTAGAGGAGGTAGAGAAGGATTTGACCGTGACGTGGTTGGGGTGAAAATTTGTGGCACCCACAGGGAAGCGCTTGCCACAAGTCCGACTCGGCGCTTGGGTAATCTTCTAGTCATGCGATGAGGACAAATGGAGTATTATACATAGAGCAGGTCAAAGGCATGGTGATCTATGTACTTGTTTATGTAGAACCGTTTATACTGATCTAGAGCCGTCGCATGGTCAACCTCGTCAGGAACAGCGCTATTTCTGTCAAATACGGGTATGAGATGGGCGGCTCGGAAGATTGTGTTGACATCTATAACGGAGCAAATGGGATTGCGGTATCTCGTACCAGTAAAAGACGGCTTGACGATCCACATGCCAGTCTGATTGTCTGGGGTATCACCATCGCGTTGATACCAATGGACCAGGGCGCATTGATATCTACGCTTCCCGACGCACAGAGTGAATAGGAGTTTTACCTGAGCGATGTCTAGACCAAGGAGACCCTTCTGGGCGGAGTCACGGTTGAGAAAAACGCAGTCGTAGCGCGCACCGGACTTCCTCCAGTTGGGCGTGGCCCGGATGAATTCTCGTCGCATTCCGCCGATGCCAGAGGGGTCGCTAGGGGCGTAGAACACTGCTTCGGCGGAGTGGTGAACATAAATAGACTCGAACCCGAGAGGAGGGCAATCATCTATCGGAATCGTCGATGCGCTTTCGGAGGAGTCAGGATGGAGTTGATCGTAGAGGAAACGCCGGATGAATTGGTCAAAGGTCGACAGGCCAATGGCTTCGCCGAGGTCTTTGGCAACACGAGGATAATTACGCTCTGGTACCTAGACTGTGTAAGACAATATTCAATTTGACTGTATAGATGGATGAACCCACGGAACGTGAGGGACAGCGCTACTGATGCCAGAACCCTTGGGCCGTCCACGATGGCGTCTTCATTGTTGGCATCTTGAGATCCTACATGACCATCGTTTGATACATTCTGACGACGAGTTGTCACCGACGGCCGGTCAGTCGGAGGCTCAGCATCTGGACCTTCAGAGCGATTGCATCAATAAGAAGCCGAAGTTAGCATATTGATTCTAATAGAAGAACTAACCTAAAAGTGTCCGTTGAGCAGACTGCAGAAGCGATCCCTCTAGCATGCCGCGGTCCTTAAATTGGACTCGACTAGCAGAGAGCTTGTCCAGCCTTTGATTCGACACGAGCATCTGACCGAGGGCTTCAAACCGATTGGAGCGGCGCCACGGCTCCTTCACTGCCCGGATGTGCATGGATTCAGTGATAGACGAACAGAGTCCGTTTGGGGCGCCGAAGTTTTGGATCTTGTCCTCATAGTGCACGCATGAGTGTTGGCGTGGAAGCGAAAACCCTTCTTCTCGGACTCCTGCGATGCGGAAGATCTCGCGCTTTTTGTGGAACTCCTCGAGAGCCTTGTGAAGCATAGAAATAGAGTCAGGGGTATGAACCTCTCGGCGGACCAGGTAGCAGAATTCGATGAAGGAGCGAACAGCGGACACAGCGTTGGGCGGAAGATACCCGACGATTGCAGGTAAATAGACCTATGAAATAGTCGATAAGTTTCAAGTTTTAGGATCGATGTCCCAGGAGGCGAAAATGTTACCTTCATGAGAGCCTTCGAGTCGTCGCCCGTCCACTGTTTGAAACCACGGCCTTGAGGGAATCGTTGAAGACCAGAAAATGCTGGGACGATCGCAATCCTGTAGCCATCGTCAGTAGATAATTTAATCGAGGTGTGCAATGAACTGCTACCTTCGGTCCACGTCGGACAGGATCTTCAGGGCTTCACTCTTGCCCTTTTTCTTTATCAGGTATAACTCAACCCATGCGACGAGATGGTCCTTGAAGGTACCCTTGACCAGCTGATGTAGAATATCGGGGGCCAGAAGCTCATGAATGTCCGCTCGAGGGAAGTCGTTGGTAAAAGGCTGGAAACGCACGAAATATCAGATTCAAAAGAGAGGAGGGAGATGTGCCGTGAAAAGAACACTGACAACGACGTCGCCCACTATGCCATAGTCGTCCCATAACGTTCCGAGCTCATGTTCGTGCACCAATTCTTCGGTTCGATCCCGCGACCTCATCTCTTCTAAGGGACCATCGAGTTGAGTCTTGTTCGCAAAGCATCTGATGAAAAATGTCAGAAATAATAACATTGTGCGAATCACATATCTACGTAATTACTCACACTGGGCACCATCCCTGGATGATACAAGCCAACAACGCTTGCTCCGGATAGTCTGCAATATACGGACCAAGGCCATAGATAACTTTACGGAAGTGACCGTCGCCGCAACGAATCACCTCCAGCGTCGTCATACCCGACTTCAGGGAACTCAAGATCCTGGATAACGAAGAGTGGAACAGCTGCCGACGAAACTTGCGGAATTGAACGTTGTCTGCATATTTCCGGGATGCTGGACACGATTCCAGGACATGAGAATCATGCGTAAGAAACAGAAGAGGGACAGCATACTTTTTGGGATGGCAAGAAAACCAATGAGCACCATGCCATTGCGATGAGCCCGTCGAGCCCTGTTGTGAATATTTCCGATTGAAGCGTAGAGAGGATAATATTCATTCTGTCCTGTAGCAACGGAAACCGTGGTCTTGTCGCTGCCGAGGATAATCGCCACGAAGGCAGCGCCGTGTGTGTTGGGATCCTTGGCAATCTCGTCCTTTACAATGATTATCAGAATATCAGACTTGAATCATGGAAGGAAGAACTGTACACACAGCCTGCTTCCAGGCCCAGTCACCGCCCATGAAGTCGCGTAGCTGACGGACGCCATCGATATCGAACTCGCGGAATGGAGCGTAATCAATTTGGTCCTTGAAGTCCGGATTGCCGATGATGTTCATGGTGACTTCGCGAACATCATGATACCAGACTTCGTAGGACTGGGTCATCCAGGTCGGCGCATCTGCGGAGCAAGAGTCGGCCTCATCATGAGTGATTTCGAAGCGCGTCCATCGTACTTCCCCGAGAGACGTCAAGTCGATCGTTTGGTACATGTCGGCATGGTGGCGAAAAGGCGGGTCACGCGGAAACAGAGATGCCGCCCATAAGTCTAGAAGTTTGTCGATGTTTCCACCACTCATTTGTTCCTCGGTGTAGAGTAGGTCTGCAACCTCGAATTGTAGCCGATCCTTGTATGGCGCCCAATCATTAGAGGCGGGGGTAGTGGTAGTCGGAGCCGCCCCGGCTTCGAGGATCTTCCCCTTCGCGTCGCAAGGGAGACCTTTAACGTCCAAAGATGACTCAGTAATACTCCTCAATTATCCGATGGAGACACTGACCCGTGATTCGATCGTGGTATTCGCGTTGAGCCGTCGTTGTCGAGGACACAGCGGCTCGTCCGGCTGCTTCATCAGTTTCCTGATGTTCCGAGGTCATCTGCACGATGTAGCACTATTGAACACTCTGATACGCTCACACATCGAATTTAGACACGTACTTGGTCAGGACTTGGCGGCGAGCTAGTGCCCTCCTCGGAGTTGTTCCCCTCAAGAAGGTCGTCAAAGAGCTTGTGCAGGGCGACTCCGAGTTCGACATTCATAATCAAATACTCTGAGTCGGACTCGGTATCTGGCGCGCCCTCGATGTCTTCGTCTTCACCGTCATCTTCGACATCGTATTCCTCCTGATCAAGGGGGTGAAGATCGGGGAGGTTCTCGTCGTCGTCATCGTCATCGTCATCGTCATCGCCATCGCCATCGCCATCGCTATCGCCATCGCCATCGCCATCGCCATCGTCGTCGTCGTCGTCGTCGTCCCCATCGCTGAGCAGCCTAACTTCATGTCAGTGACAGATTTCAGAGGATACCTCTCATTAACCGAGGCTGACCTGGAACGGGGGTCAAACAACTCGAGATTGTGAATATATCCGGACACGTCTCTGCACGTAGGAAATTTATACAGTGAGCACGGAACATTCGTTATGCGAGACGCAGACATACTCATGAAGTTCTTCCGAGACATGCGGGTCTAGTTCTGGGGGTAATTCATCTTCGTCTTCCTGGAGATCTGTCACCGTTAAGAGTCATAGGTCAGCCATGCATGCGGTGGATAATGGGTGGATTTGGGCGGCAACTCACCGGCTTCGACAGCAAAGTCTTGCGGGTCGACGTCCGAGTCTGTGTCCGAATCTGAGTCAACGAGTGGCGGCATGTCAGGATCAACCCAGTCGGGATGTTGGTTCAGCAGGTGCGCATTGAGATATCCTCTAATTTGGAATCTCTTGGAGCATCCCTCGACCGGGCAAGGTAAAGATGGCGCAGGGGGAAACAGCGGCTGCATTCTTGCTAGGAATACCACGACTGAAGTGAGAGGAGGAAAGTGTCGAAAGGTTGAGCAGTATCGTTGCTCGCCCACAGCCCGTCGCGACTTATATACCGCTGTAACTGAAAGGGTCACCGATATCGTGATTCGTTTCCACTTCAGCAGTGGAGAAAAGGCAAGCCATGGGACTTGATAGGAGTTGAACCAAACCTCTCGTACGACTTGAGTCATACGACCTCGCTCCATTCATACTTGGGGTAGGCTGCATGCACATCACGGAAAGCCAAGTCTTTGACTTACACACCTGTGGGCAGCATGACCGCGGTGAGACTGGTTCTATCGGGCGACCAGGTTAATTCCGCCCTGACAGTGTGTAAAGGCAGGAGAGACTTTTACCTGACTTGGGCTGTGTTACGAATGTGTCTTATCCGAATCCTTGCCATGCCGAGTACGCGAGTTGACGAGAACCGTCAGGAGGTCACCTGTGGTGCGGGTCAGGAGGCAGGCGCTCGATGCGCAGCGATTCCGAGCAGCTCAGCGCTCTGATCTTCAGACAAGGCGTTTCCTAGATCTTATTGACTTTGCTAGCACTGACATTATATTGACTTTCGTGTAGAGAACAAGTGTCAGTAAATCACATTAAGGTATACTATAAAGGAGAAACGTGAGGAACAAAACTGAAAGACGGGCGCCATCAGTACAACAGTCCTCCAAGAGAATGAGCACGACTCAGACAGCGAGAATAAACACGGAATATGTACATCGGGAAGCAGGGTTTGATATAGAAAGACGAAGGAAATGGTCGGACAAGCTTCGATCTCTTGGCGCACCACTACGGTCGTAAGAGGGGCCTGGGCACGTCGAACGACTTGAGTTCCTCCGTTGCTGCCTCGCAACTTCCTACTGATGCGCCTGAAACGACGGAGTTAATACGGATGAGGATTAACAGGATGTAGACGCACCTGAGCATGGGCGACGAAGGCCTCAGCTCGAGCCCGCTGTTGGCGAATGCTTCGCTCCACACGGCGCTTCTCCCGAACAACCGCCAACGCTTCGCCAATCTCGCTCCAACGAGGATCGCTATCGGGGCCATTAACTGTCGTTAAGTTTGGATACGCCACCAGTAGAGCAGAGGAAACTTCTTTGATCTCGTCATCGCCAACATAGAGCACGCCCGATGTCAGCGTAGTCAATGTATCCTGGCGGTAAGGCTGAGCATGGATCCAGCTCACTTTGCAGATCGATCCGCAAAATCCGGAGCTGTATCCGCAATGAGCTGTATCCGCGGATCCAGCTCATTGCAGCTCCAGATCGCTGCAGCTCTGGATCGAGGCAATAGGAAAAATCTAGATAATCCACGGATCGACAAAGTTGTAAACTAGAGCCTTTGAACACCTTCATGCATTAGAATTCTGCATGTTTAGCAGTATTTAGGCAAGAAAAGTAGTTAGACAACAAGATATATGTCAGAGACATATGATCTTTGCAAAAAAACCTGCGGATTATCCGTGATCCGGATCTGTTTGATCCGGATCCGCACTGATCCGGAGCCCGTGGATCATGATCCGCACAGCTCTGGATCAAGCCTTAAAAATGCCCTCGATCTGCGGATTCAGCTCTGGATCAGCCATGGATCGAGCCATGCTCAGCCTTACCTGGCGGTACTTCAAGAGGTTACGGAAGTTGCGGAGGTCAAGCTCGGGGAGGTGGATACGCTTGAGACGATCGGCAGAGTCGGGTTTTGTCATGATTTGGATGGAGCTCGCTTGGATAATGTCGAGATGCTTGTTTGTGACAACGGTCTTGAAACGAAGATCGAGCGTTCTCAGATTCTTCCATGTCTCAGCGATGAAACTCAGGTCGCCATGAGAGAAGCGAAGCGAGATGTTTTCCAGATGAAGGATGATGATCTCAAGCCCGCCGAACTCGGAAGCGGGCAAGAGTATTCTGCAAAAAACGTGCCTTTCCTCAATAGACGATGGCGTCATGTTGGTGGTACAGGCCAAGGCAAGAGCATTGATTGAGGTCGCAAGGTGCGCTGAAATAATTGGATATGCGTCCCGGGGGGAAGCGCCGTTGGCAGTCTCACCCGCAGCATTCAGGACGGGCACATGCGACAGATAGCCGCTAATGGCTATGCCCTCAAGGAATGCTCCGCCTTGAAAATGCTCCTTTTTGAAAGGAAGCGTAGAGGGGGGTGGAGGTATGCTGGCCATCACCGGCACAGCGCCAGTCTCTATTGTGAGGGAGTGAGCCTCTTGTGAACAACCGAACAGAAAGTTTCAAGGTACGCACCGAGAACGAGGCAAGCAATCACATTCATCACCATGCGGGAAAGCATAGAAGGCTTACTGTATTTGTGTCGACATATCAGGAACATAAGCCTGTCCAGCTCAGGAAAAACGTTGCGACACTGGTGTTGGAGTTGCTGGACCGAAGCCAAGAACAGTTGATGGTTCGCTGTCTGATCTGTGGGGCTGACAAGCGTGTGCATTTGAAGGTGGAGGGTACGGATGGCGTTCGTGTCGAATGGAATCCAGAATCTCAGAGACGGCGAGTTCCTGGTCAATCCCTCAGGGTCGTCGAGGTTGTCGGGGGAGGGGGACGGGGGTCGCGAATCAGAGGTGTCGAGACACGAGGAGAGGAAAGATGGAATGAGATATTCATCGTCTATCCAATTGGCGGTCCGCAGTCCTGGGAGTAGGGTCTTGCGGTGTTTCGGAAGGAGGCCGATCACGTACTGCAAGACTTCAGGCGAGAAGTCGGTGTTGTCTATGTTCATCGCCCTCACTTGTGCCGTGATGAATAAAAACCTCCGAAACTTATACGCTATCACGCTCTCCGAATTTTTCGAGATGGCGTTGTCGTCGTATTGGAGCCGGAGGACACTGCAAACAACCAGTCAATAGGCCACCGAGATTCATATAAACATGACAATGTACAAGAGGAGGAGGGGCGGGTTGCTGACCACAATATCAGTATAGTGGTACCCAAGGGTGGCGAATTTGTCAATGAGAATGCACCAGAGACCCGGGAGCCAAAAAAGGCATTGATAAAGTACGCGCATGGCGCTCATGTACAGGGACGTGCAAACGCGACCGAAGGAGGTGATGTCGAGATGTGTATCACGTCTGTAGTTTTCTTCCACGACGTTGCGTGAGGGTAGACGGCGAGGGAGAAGATAGAAGGCGACGATAGTAGATACTTCCAGGATGTTCAGGGCTCAGATAGCGGCGGTATAAATCGGAGGCTCGGAGGGAGTGCGAAGGGAGGGGTCGTTTGGACTTGCGTAGGTGACTATGCCTTGATTGCGGAAGAGTTTCAAATTGTACAAAGACAGTTGGCTATCGACAATCTATTGCAGAAATATCGCCACGTCGATATATGCACCATGCCGAAAAGGACGAAGGGTAGAGACTCACCGACGACGACTCGTCCTGGACGGCTGCCAAGTCCGGTGACGAAGATTCAGGAGCAGTACCGGAGGTTTCATTGGCCGCTGGCATGATGTATCGCGCAGGATGGTACGGTGTCGGCCTCAAGGGAGGGGTGGGGAACCAGAGAACCAGGGAATCCGAACAAGGCCTTGGGCCGAGGAGTTTGCGGTGGTTATTGGCGCTCGGGCCTGTCAGTATAAATAACCCTCCCTGCAAGTCAAATTTCTAAGTTCAACCATCACCGTCTCTGCCTCTTCCCCCCCCCAAGCATCGCGACCATGGTGGCCACCCGGCGTAGTGGTACGCAGACAGCTGACCCTCCTCCGCCTCCCAGACCACCTCCGCCCAACAAGCGCGGGCGAAAGGGGAACGCGAAGCCGGTAGCCGAGAAGGACGACATCTTGGCGCGGCACGCGGCGGATATCGAGGACGTCGCGATGGCTGACATTACAGTGACAGATGCAGGACAAGTTACATCTGGGAAACACCGTAAGTCTTCTATTGCTCCTTCAGACCGTTTGTTGATTGCCACTCACGATGACACGTCATACCGGTCCCTATGCAGGGAAGAAGGGTTCGTCTTCAAAGCCAGGGGCGACAAGCAAGCGAAAGCTCGACGAGACGGAGTCTGAGGCCGAAGTAGCCAGCGAGGTCCCCACCGGGGGAATTCCTACCGACGATGACCAGATGTCGGAGCTCAGCTGGCTTGACGACCTCGAGCCCGAAGCGCATTCTACCCCCAAGGCTGCCTTGAAGCCTCCGAGAAAGAAGGTTCGTGTTGTTGATCCACCTGTCATGTCAGGCAAACATATGGTTAATGCCACGTACATTCTCAGCGCTTCCCAGAGCAAACTTCCCGCTGACGGACCGGTGGGCGCTAGGTGACCTTCTTCCTTATCAGCATCTCCCCAACGTTGATCTGACATATTTGTCCCCTCGAACGTACCTCTCATGTACAGCTCGGATTTCCAGATGAGCTACGACGACAACTTTGCTGCCTGGATGGGCACCCCGTCGGGACACGAGGCTCCTAAGGCACTTGCACCCTCCCACTCCACGTCTCGGCCTGGTGCGCACAGTTCGTCGTCGACGTCTCGGGCGATATCCTCCAGTACGCACATTTCAAAGTCGAATAACTCTAGCTCTTTGTCCTCGGAAGTGGTCGCTCGCGCTCCTCGGCTGGCCAATACTCTGCCTCTCCGTACAAAGGCCGTGGCACCACCAGCCCTTGCAAAGCCTCCCAGGCCCTCCCAGAAGCAGCCGTTCCGACCAGACAAAACTCCCGTGAGAGTCCAGAACAAGCGCAGAAGGTCCGCGAAGAAGATCAAGGGTGCGGTTGAGAGTGAAGACGAAGAGCCTGAGCGCATGGCAGCCTTGTCAAGCCCGCCGAAAGGAGGCGCTCGGCCGACGAGTTCGGTAAGTCACCATCACGTCGTGTCATCCATTCACTGGTCAACGCCATCCGCCGCCTGATAGCACGTCGTCAAGATCAAGGAGGAGCAGGCTTCCCCCCATCCCGCGAAGCTCAGCATCAACGTCGTAGAGCCCACGCCGCGGAAGATCGATCAAGTGTCCAAGAAGTCGGCTGACAAGAACCGGGGCAGACTCGGTAAAGGAGTGAGTGCAGGGCTTTCATTTCCGTCTTGTCAAAATTCGTCCTTGACGTGTCTTCGAATAGAAACAGAAGGCAGTCTCTGAATCCGAGAACGAGGATTCTTCGGGTGTCGAAATCGTCGAGGACGCCCCGCGGACCCTCAAGCCTCCTCGTTTGCACAACGAGTCCCGGTCCCAATCCCGATCCCGGTCTCGCTCCGTGTCAGCGTCACGTTCTAGCAAGACGTGGCGTTTAGAGGACCTTCCAAAGGGCTCCCAGCATCGGTGGAAGTCCCAAGTCATGCCGACTCTACTGCGCTTCCAAGGTGCTCAGCACGAGCCTTGGTCGTTTTCGGACGCTTCGTCTGTCCAGAAGATGCAACTCATATGGGATGCCATCTACGATGACGAAATTCCCCATGAAGTCATTGCTGGCGACTGCGTGCATGGTTTCGTGAGTGCCCATGTTATATTAGTTGACGCATGACCGTTCACACTTCTCCAGGCCAACCAATGCCTTTCCAACTGGCGCTTGGCTCTGCGGGGGGTTTCCAAGGCTGTCGTTGGGACCTTCTTTCAGGACACTGCCTCTCCGTCGACCCACTCGGAAGAAGGACGTGCAGCTTTTAGCAGCAGGATATTAGCCGGCAAATGTTATCTATACGAGAAGCCCTTCGATGAGGACAACAAGGTACGCTGACCATCGATGACAGATGCATCTACAGTACTGATCTCGTTCTTCAGAGGCTCTTCAGGAGCACGTTTTTCCTTACGATCCTCGGTTGGCACCTCGAGGCGACCAAGGATGCTGTTGACGTTCCTGGACTTTTCATCAAACCACTCCACCCTGATCGCCCTATCGGGGCTTGCGGACTTGCTGCAGCTGCGGTGGGTGTCTCTGAGCGATTATTGCCATTGTCCTTCTTATCAATTTAATGTCACTTATAGCTTGAGCGGATCTTCCTGCTCTTCGAACAACAGCTCATGAGCCCGCCACTCGACTCGTCGGGGAAACCGACAACGGGATTGTGGCGCGTCACTCCACAGCTCAACCCCACTACGGGGGTGTCCAGCACGTCCCAGACCCGGTTCTGTGAACGGCGATTCTCTCTCCGCACGCGATACTTTGTCGAGACTGCCGAGAACATGGCTTTAAACCGGTTCAACGCTGTCCTTGTTGCCGCGCAAGGCTACATGGGTCCCAAGTGCCAGATTATCAAGGACGCCTTCCCGGCCATCATGGAGACTCCGAACGCCGAGGAGGAGGAACCATTGGTGGATGGAGATTCTGATTGACCGCGCAGCTTGTCAAGTATGTACTCGGATGTGGAGTCTCAATTGTGGGCAAGCTTTGATCTTCCGCCTAGGACCAGTTTCTTGAGCGGTTTCGTCCTCCTCGTGCCTCGCCTGGCACATGTCGCTGTACGTACTGATCCTTATCTTGCCATTGACTTGCGTGGTCTGGCGTGTCTTGTGGTTCCCCCTCCTACTATCGCTGATGGGCTTGTAGCCTGTTTACCACTCGGATAGGCCGTATTCCTGTTCCATATATCGCCCTGTTCTTTTCGCCTTCGCCGACTCCGTCTGTCTTCGCTCGTTCGCTCGGTCGCTCGCCCTGTCGCCCACTCCGTCGCTCGCCCGCGGGCCGATACTACACCTCGCCAAGCTCGGTGTCCGATCTGGTGCTTCGCCGCCGTGTATCGGCCCCGTGTGGTCCCCGGGTCGCTCGTTAGGACCCCCTTTCTGCGTCGGACCAGCCGTGGTATACGCATGGTACACCTCCGATCGCTCGCTCGTATTTCGCCATTGGTAGGGCCTTTCATAGACCGGCCGGGACTCTTCGATCGCCCGTGAGTTTTCATCGGTCGCCCCACGACGGTCACTCCAAGGCGACAAGTCGTCGACATATTCGCTCCACTTCCTCCTTCGTCTTCGCTATCCCGTTCTGTGATTGGTTGCTGTAGTCGGTCATTCGTTTCCTGTTGTTTTCCCGTCGGTTTCTAGGGTTTCCTTCCTGTACCGATATATAGATGATGTTCTTAGTCTTGGCAATACAGATTTCGGCACCCCGTTGACTTCTCACTTTTCGCTCGCCTCGCTCGCTCATCGCATCGCTCGTCGCCCATCGTATCCGGCTCGCCGAGAGTCATTATCGTATTCGTTCGCACATCGTCGCTCGTCCATCGTCGCAGGGCCCGAGAGTCCCTTTCGTATTCGCCATCGTCTTCCACGTCGCTCGCCGAGAGCCCCTCGTATTCTACTTCCGCCCGTCGCGCATCGCGCGCGACTCTTGGACCGACTAGTCCGCTGGTCTTAGGCCCTCTGTGGTATTTGGTTCGTAGCGATTAGCGAGCACCCGACGACTCCCTCCTTCTTTTCCGGTTAGCTGGTTCTGTTGTATTTCGCAGCAGTTCCCCGGACCGTACACATCATTTGGAGCCCACCGCGAGGGGGTTTTCTGTCGGTTCCCGTCGCTGTCGCTCGGCGTTTGGCCGACGATCCTCACTTCTTATACGAAGTCAACTACCTCAAAGGTCTAATCGACTATTGTCAACATCGTTGGCACACACCGCAGTCAGCTCGTCCCCAATCGCCCGGCTCATCGTCTTCGCAAAACTCGCCCGAGCGCGAGACCAACCCGCAACCCGATCAACAACCGCCGGCATTTCGCCAGCGGTCCTATTCCGACTCGTTTTACGAGCTGTCGGTCTCTCGTTGGATTCGCGAACTCCGAGCCTTAGGCGTACCCGAAGAAGACCTTCCAATCGAGCCGACTCCTCCGGAGGCGACACCAGATAACGACCCCTTCGGTTCAGAACTCTCGTCCGAATCCGAAGTCGAGCTCGCGCTTCCCGGTTCGCTAGCTACTCCGCCAGTCTCAGTTTCGAACCCGCTTTCGGCCGTCCTATCGCTCACGACGAGTGCGGACCCGTCCACGTCTCGCCTTTCGCCGATAACGCTCGCACCAGTCCAAGTCGACCTCGAATACATCCCGTCTCTCTACAGGCCGTTGTATCAAATCTACCTCGAGTCGCTTTCGTCACCATCTCTTACACCGACCTCGAACACACTCGTCTTACGACCCCCGATCGCTTCGCCCGTAGCCGCCATGTCCGTTCCAGCTTTGCAAGCCGCGAAGCAGGCGATGCCTGTTAGAGGCGAAAAGACTTGTCCGAAGTTCGACGAAACCGACCCGCAATCGCTACACCGCTACTTCGACGATCTAGAAGCGCTTTTCATTCGCCATGGCATGCCGAATGCCAACGCAGCCGACTGGACCGCGCGAAAGGAAATGGCCGTTCGCTACCCACCGCCGTCGGTCGAGCGAGGATGGAAGTTTATCGACGAGTTTACCGACGCCGCGAAATCATACACCGAGTTCCAGGACGCTATCTACGCCCTCTACCCCGGAGTTACCAAAACGCGCGAATTTACCACGACCGACGTTCGTCGCGCGATCGCCGAGCAGCTCGTCCAAAAGCCGGTCGCTGACATAAACGACTACTCGCGCTTCTATGTCAAAGTTCGCCCAATGTTAGGAAGCCTCTTAACGAAAAGCCGTATTACGCATCTAGAGGCGAACCAATTCATCGCGGAGGTTCTAGACCCGAACCTCGCGAACCTCATCGCGAACCGGCTTACCTTTGCCTTCTCGAACCGCACGGCGGACACCCCCTACACCATCGAACAGTTCCATGAGGCGACAATCTATGTCTTGCAGCACCGAAACGACGATGCGGAGGCGATTTTTCGGCCCTCTAGTCAGGGAGCTCGCGCGATGAGTCCCGCAGCTTCCGCGTTCGCCCCTCCGGCGGGGCCGACTCAACAACAGGCGCCCCAGTTCAAGCGCGAAGATGTATCGTCACTCGCCGACCTTCTCGCGACCGAAGTCGCGGGCCGGCTCAACGCTTCGCGCGATCGCCCGCCGCATATGGGAGGAGGCGGATATGGAGGAGGTCCCGCTTATGGAGGAGGAAGAGGGTACGGAGGGGGACAGGACTTCGCGCGTCGGGGGCCGATGCGTTGCTTCTACTGCGGTAAGCCGAACTGTGACACGAAGATCTGTCCCGAGGTTATGGAGGATATACGCGCCCACAAGATTAGGCGAGATGGAGGGCAGATCGTCTTGTTTGATGGCCGAAGACTCGCGATCGGCGTCGACGGGATGACACTCCGCGAACAAGTCAACACTTACTGCGACCGACACCCCGAGACAGCCCCACGCCCCGTCGATCAGTTGCTTCTAGAAGTTGTGCCTAACTGGCCAGGCACCGAAGCCGACCTGGATGACAGCGACGTCGCCGACCATTATAACGTTACCACCGGGAACCGAGTCAATCGCGCGCGCAATTACCAGTTCGATGGCGTTGAAATTCCTCAGCGTCGTGTTCGTCGCCCCGATGCGGTACCTGGTCGCGCGCCCGAGCCGGTGAGCGAAAAGGCGTCGCCTTCCACCGCGCAGCAGCAGCCCGCGAAACCTGTCCCACACGTTACCAACCCGGGACCCGTACATCCGTATGCCCACGCTCGCCCAGTTAACGACGCCCCCATCGCGAATCGCCCTCTCGCGCCTTATCGCACGGTCGCGCCAGCCCCCAACGCAAATGACCCAATCGCCGCTGCTCGTGCGCCGATAGCTGTCGCCGCCGCTGAAGAACGCGTCTTTACGTCGGCCATGGGTTCGCTGCCGTGTGTCGAACTTACCCTAGAAGATCTTCTTGCCGTCGCCCCAGGCGTGCGACGACGTATGCACGACGCAACGGCGGGTCGCCGGATCATTAAACCTCCGGAACAGCGGCCAGCCGAGCACCAGGCACCTCCTAAGCCCGCGCCTGTCGCGACCGTGTTAGCCGCGACAGCTACGGTCGAAGGCACTCAGGAGAGCGCGACGGAAGCACAGCGCGTACCAGGCATATTAAACGTTCGGCCCCCGCCCCGTGAAATGTACGGACCTCCTGTTAGGCGAGCCTATGTCGAGACGGTTCCGGACGAAGAAGACGATCGCGCGACGCGCGAGGCGATAGAAGCGTTGCAGATAGCGGACGCCCCCGCGGCGTCGCTTGGGGAAACGGAGTGTCTATTGGCGGAGGCTGAGGCAGCTCAAGACCAGTTCTTACTTGCGACCGAAGCCGACGAGCTCCCAATCGCCGGCATGGATAGTCATCGCATTCGTTCGTTGTGGTGCGCGATAAACGACACGCACGTCGCCGAATGTATCCTCGACGGCGGCTCACAAATCGCGGCTATAAGCGAAGAATGTTGTCACCGTCTCAAGATAGCCGTCGACCCTCTAGTGAGCATGAACATTCGTTCGGCGAATGGTTCGCTCGACGGCGCGATCGGACTGGCTCGCGACGTCCCAGTGCAGCTTACGCCCAAGATAGTGGGCTACCTCCAGCTATTCGTAATCCGAAACGCCTCATACGACATCCTACTCGGGCGACCTTTCGAAGTGCTTTTCAAAGCGACGACCGAGAACCTAGGGCCGAACACGCAGTTTATAACCCTCACCTGTCCTAACACGGGCACTGTCGCGCGATTACCGACGTATGGTCGAGGCGAACATTCTGCGCCGACGCTCGCGCAAATCAAGGGTTTTCGGGTCTAGAGGATCTGCTTGAGGACGGGGACGCGACCGCGCTTGTTATCGAATACGACGCGCGCGCGGACTCGGCGTCGGCTGTAGCCTACTCCAAGCTCCCCACCTTAGACAGCTCCTCGCTTGCCGAAGCGTATTTATTATCATGCGATGGGTTCTCCCTAGATCGGCCGACTCAAGAAAAGTTTATAAAATCACATTCGCTCGACGTCTTCTTTTCGACTATCGATTCGCCAGCTTCTTCGTCATCGCCTTCCTCAACGTTTACGAAACCCGAAAAACATTTCGCTTCCGTTTCGCATTCGCCCCCGTCCGTGTCCACCGATATCGGCAATCGCACCGAGTTAGTCGACCAATACCTCACGACTAAGAAAAAGTATAAGCCCGTAGCTCTCAAGACGCGGCCGCTCCTAGCAGACCTCCCCGAGAAGTTTCGTATCGAGCGAAAAATAATAGGCGATCCGCTCGCGGATATGCCCCCACTGAACCCTTCGCCTCCGTCACATTTCACTCCTGGTGCGCGTTACACCGCCGAGCGACGAGCAGAGCTTCGCGCGCGACACGAACACTTCTTATGGCCCGCCGAGCTCGACCTCATGGACGATATGATCAAGAATCAAGAGAGCGCTTTCGCCTGGACCGACAACGAGCGAGGCAGCTTTCGCCGCGACTTCTTCCCACCTGTAGAAATTCCGACGGTTCCCCATAAGCCTTGGGTATTGCGCAACATCCCCATTCCGCCGGGTCTCTATGACGAGATCTGTGATCAAATTCGCAAGAAGATCGCGAGTGGCGTATACGAACCGTCGAACTCGTGTTATCGCTCTCGCTGGTTCGCCGTGGCGAAGAAGGACGGACGCGTTCGTTTAGTACACAGCCTCGAACCGCTAAACGCGGTTACCATACAGCATTCAGGCGTACCACCAATCCCGGAATACATTGTCGAACAATTCGCCGCACGACCGTGCGTCGGCTCTTTCGACCTCTTCGTCGGATATGACGAGCGCGAAATCGCCGAGTCGTCGCGCGACCTTACTACGTTTCAAACCCCTTTCGGCGTGCATCGCCTGACCACACTTCCAATGGGCTGGACGAATTCAGTCCCTATCTTCCACGACGATGTTACCTTCATATTGCGCGACGAGATCCCAGCGAACGCGGCGGTATACGTCGACGACGTAATGACAAAAGGGCCGACCACCGACTATCGGCTCCCCGACGGATCGTTCGAGACCATACCCGAAAATCCTGGTATTCGCAGATTTGTATGGGAACATTTGTCGGTTGACAATCGCGTCATTCGTCGCATCGCGCACGCTGGAGGAACCTTCTCGGGACCGAAAGCTTGGCCGTGTATCGACGAGCGCGTTCTTGTTGGAAGTCGATGCACACCTCTTGGTCGACTGCCTGAGCGCGAACGTGTGGACGCTATTCGGAATTGGAAGTCGTTGAATACCTTATCGGACGTTCGCGCTTTTCTTGGCACTGTCGGTGTCGCGCGAATCTTCATCCGCGATTTCGCGAAACGGGCGAACGCGCTCACTATGCTCACGCGGAAAGACGTTCCCTTCGAATTCGGACCGAAACAGCTCGCCGCCTTCGAAGACCTTAAAACCGCCCTACTCGACTGTCCCGCGTTGCGACCCCTTCGATACGAGTCCGACGCGCCCATTATTCTCGGAGTCGACACTTCCTACATCGCCGTCGGCTACTTATTGTGCCAACAAGACGACGCAAACGCGAAAATCCGATACTACAATCGCTTCGGGAGTATCACCCTGAACGCGCGCGAAAGCCGCTTCTCCCAGCCGAAGCTCGAATTGTATGGCTTGTTTCGCGCCCTTTCGGCCCTCAAGCTTCGCCTATTAGGAGTGCGTAATCTCATCGTCGAGACCGACGCTGGTTACATCAAGGGCATGCTCGCGAACCCCGATCTTCAACCATCCGCGTCCATAAATCGCTGGATAATGGGAATCCTTACCTTCCATTTCGAGCTCGTTCACGTACCTGGCAAGAAACACGCGCCCGATGGCCTATCACGTCGCCCACCCCAACCGGACGACAAGCCGGAGCCGCCGACCGACGAGTTCGACAATTGGTTGGAGAACTTGTATTCCTTCGTTCACATCATCAATCCGACCCCGCAATTACCGTCGGCTTCATTACCCCACGCGAGCGAAACCGTCGATATGTTCGCCCTAGGGATCGTTCCTCAAGCGCGACCGCCCACGATCGAACCGCCGTCTTATTCGGACTTCCCACGAACCGGCCACGCTTGTCGCTCCGAAGCACAGCTTCAGCGAGTTCGCGAATTTCTAGACGATCCCAAGCGACCCGCGGATCTCGATGACCGACGATGGATCGCTTTCTATAAATATGCGACGCTTTTTATGCTGGACGTTAATGGAAAGCTATGGCGGCGTAGTCCAGGCGGTTCGCATCGCCTAGTGGTCCCTGAAGATCGTCGCCCCTCAATACTAGTCGAAATGCATGACCGCGTCGGTCACCGGGGCCTCTTTGCGACTCGCGCGTTCGTATGCGATCGATTCTGGTGGCCGCAAATGGGCCGCGATATCGACTGGTATGTTCGCACTTGCCATATGTGCCAGATTCGCCAAGTAGTCCGCGTTCATATCCCGCCAATAATCCCCGAACCGACCGCGCCGATGGTCCGTATACACGCCGACTCCATGCACATGCCCGGTCGCTACAAGTATTTCGCTCACGCGCGATGCGCTACTACGTCCTGGGCCGAGGGTCGCGCGCTGCTTACCGAAACAGCTCGAACGCTCGGCGAATGGCTCTTCCAAGATATTATATGCCGTTGGAACGCACTCTCCGAAATAGTTACCGACAACGGCACGCCCTGGATCGCAGCATGCACATATCTCGCCGACAAGTACCACCTACACCACATTCGTATATCTGGGTATAATTCGCAGGCGAACGGGATAGTCGAGCGACCTCACTTCAACGTTCGCGACGCCTTGTTCAAAGCATCTGAAGGCGACGGCTCTCACTGGCACCTTAGCGTCCACACTGTGCTATGGGCCGATCGCACCTCGGTTCGCCGTCGCCTGGGATGTTCGCCCTTCTTCGCCGTTACCGGCAGTCACCCGATATTACCCTTGGATTTCAAGGAGGCGACGTATCTCGTCGGTCCGCCTGAAGGAATCCTTACCACCGAGGAGCTGATCGCGCGTCGCGCTATCGCTCTACAAAAACGAGCCGACGACGTCGAACGTCTTCGCTCGGCTGTTTTCGCGCAACGACTACAAGACGCAGAGGACTTCGAAGCGCGTAACCGCTCCACGACGCGCGACGTCAACGCACAATCCGGATCGCTCGTCCTTATTCGCAACACGGCGATCGAGAAGTCGCTCAACCGGAAAATGCGCGCGCGATATCTGGGCCCTTACCTCGTAGTTTCGCGCAACCGAGGCGGTGCATATATCCTCTCCGAACTAGACGGCGCGGTATTCGATCGTCCTGTTGCTGCGTTTCGCGTATTACCGTATTTCGCGCGTCGCGACCCCATCGCTTTTCGACCCGACGTATTGGACGTGGACACACAGCGCATTCGGGAACTCGAGGCTTCCACCGACAAAGGCGATGGGATCGCCGACGTCGAAGACGCCGAGGGCAACCACTAAAAGGCGGGACTCCTAGTCCTGCCACCAGCTTCCTCTTCAACTCACTATGACAGCGACCGAGGACAGTCACTTTCTCAGTGGGGGGGAGGGGAGTCCTATAGATCTCGTTACCTTTCTCCTTATACATCCTTGTTTCAAGTCACTATCACACTTTACTTGTCAAGAATACTTGGCCTTTCACATTCAAGAAGTCTCAAGAAATCAAAGCATACACGATTATCAAAAAGCAAGAGAGTCCGTATCCTATCTACACTTCGGGCGACAGAGCCCGCTTCTTCTTCTTCTTCTTCTTCTTCTTCTCGCCTTTGCCTTCGCCTTCGCCCGCATTCTCGCCCGGATCAGCCGCGCCGCCGCCCGCATCGCCCGCGTTCGCCCCGTCGCCCGGATCCTCGTTCATCGGCTCACCGTCGCCCGCGAGCGCATTCGCGGCCTCCCGAGCCTCGCGACGAAGTCGAGCGAGCAGATCGCGCTCGTACGCCTCGAGACCCGCCACCGTGCCCTCCAGAACCGCCATTCGCGCTCGAGCGAATGCGATCTCATTCCGGACGGCGCGAACCTGTCGTCGCCCGTCGCCCGGAATGCCTTCCTGCCGTAGCGCGTCCGTGCTGAACTCGTGCACGGCGTGACCGAAATTCGCCGGCCCCGACTGCACGTACGCGCCAATCGTGGCGATCGCCGCGGACTCCAAGCGGTCGGTCGCGCGCCTCGCTTCGCCCGTCGCCTGCGGCTGCGGCCTGTTGGGTGTCGAAGCAGGAGGGGCGGTCGCGGGGGTCGTCGCTGGAGGAGTGGGTGCCTGAGGAGGAGGGGGCGACGGCATAGGCTCGAGGTTGAGCAGTACCGGCGCTGGAAGAAGAGCAGTCGGCGCGCGAGGACGACGAGGTGCCGCAGGAGTGGGGGTTTGGGGGAGAGCTGGGAGAGTGGGCGGACGACTCGAGGAGGCGACAGGTGTCGCGGGCGAAGAGCCGGTCGGGAGAGCAGGAGTTGCTGTCGCTCGAGCCGTGAGTCGACCTAGCGCGTGGAAGGTCGAGCGAGACCCACCTAGCTCGCTCGGGTCAGCTTGAAGCGACCGGTACCAATCCCCGTACGACATCGACCCGCGCCTGCACCCCTTTTGGTCGTTCCAGCATCGCCGGCAGCGGGTGTGGTCGCGAAGCGGTTCGCAGACGGCGCGCTTGTTCGCGCAGTTGTCGCACTATCGAAAACGGCGAAAAACTATCAAGTTAGCGAAAAACCGTGCGAAAACGAAAAGACGAACCATTCGCTCCGGGTCGATGACGTGAGCCAGCACGGGCCCGGGGTCCTTTCGCGCCGCCTTCGCGCGAGTCTTCTTTGCCTCGGGTTCGCCAGCGACAGCCGACGAGTCGCGCCTGCGCTTCGCGCCGCCGTCGCCCGTGCCTCGCGTCGTGGAGGTTGACGCGACCGGTGGTTGAGGAGGGAGGATAGGCGCAGGGGAGCCGAGTCCAGTCGCCGCGGGAGTAGTCGACGAACCGGTCGCGAGTGCCCGCCTCTTCTCCTCGAGAGCCCGCTTCTTCTCCGCGAGGAAAGCCGCGAGTCGCGCGTTGCTTTCAGCGGTCTTGCGATCGCGTTCGGCGGCGGCGGCGGCCTTGGCAGCTTTGGCTGCCTCCTTCGCGCGTTCGTACGCGCCGGTGATGTCGGGGCTCGCCCAGTCGGGCCAGTCGTCGAAGAGCGACGAGAGCTGGGTCTGGTGCTCGGTAAACACCTGATCGGCGAGCCGTTCGATTTCGTCGGGCTCTTCGCCCGCTTCCGAAGCGCTCCCCTGCAAAAAACAGTCGCGTCAGTGTTACAAGCGAAAAGCGACGAGCGACGTACCAGAGCGATCGCCATGTCCTCGACCCACCCGATGTGGGCCTTGTCGTCGTCCTCGACCGTCGGCTCCATCCCTCGTAATTGCGCGACGAAGGAGCGCGCTTGCGTGAGGCCGTCGGGCTTGTCGGCCGGGCCTGTGTCTTGGCGTGGGGCGGTGGGGGACATGAGGGTGGCAGTGGTGTAGCGGTGGATGAAGAAAAGCAAGGACGAATGAGGAGCAAGAGGCGGCACGAAGCTGGGGGGAGGAGGAACACCACCAGCATCGAGACCGTCCTTTATGCCTAGCAAACCGGCGGCATCGTTACCCTTCTGCACCCGCTCGACGTTTACCAAGCCCCCGTCGCCGAGGGTTCTACCAGGCTTCACCGACGCGCGCCTTCTTGGGCGCCCCGCCCGTCGAATGCTTCCGTGCCCTCGGTCCCGAAGAAGCGGTGCTTCTCGAACACGATGTGTCGCGCGGTCTCCGAGGCGGAACATCCCGAGGCGGCCCAAGCCATCAAGCAGTGCCAAGAAGACGTACCGGCAAGCTAATCGCGATTACTCGACGACTCGATACAAGCGACTATCGTACATTACTTCGCTTTCGCCCGCGACACTTCGCTTTCGCCTTCTTTCGCCCGTCGCCTAGAACTCGGTCTCGAAGTTGATCGGTTCGCTCTGATCGACGAGCTCGCAGCTGCTGTTGTAGTATTGATGTATCATGTTACGACTAACACCCTAGAGCGTTTTACATCAGGTTACGGCTAAAAGTGCGATGTATCAGGAACCTCTGGAGCCTCCGGGACAGCTTGTCGTCGCTTGCCTTATTTAGGAGGTCCTCCTCCGGTCCACTGATGGTCCTTCCTCCGCGGAATTGTGTTAGCTGTATCTCCCTTGCTGCTGGGTGTATTGCTCCAGCATTATCTTTGTCTAATTAGCGCGCTCTAATGCACCTGCCACGCATTGCCTCCTCCCATCAAGCGACCTGGGCTCCCTCCCATCAATTCCGGTATTTCCCCATCAATCCTGGGCTCCCCCCATCAATTCGGGTTCTCCATTCATTCTACCAACCTCCTGCCTCTCCTGTCCCAATATGGCAGTCTGTCCTTCCTCCCGGAATTGTTAGCTGTATCTCCCTCAATTCTGGGTGTATTGACTTCGTTCTTTTTGCATTATGTTTGTCTAATTAGCGCGCTTCTAATGCACCTAACACGACCATACAACGAGGGTTATAACATATACTAAATGCTCTATATTCGCGAATGAGGGCCCATATCTCGGCCGTTTTTGCATGCATTTGCTCGCGTGAGGGCGCGTTTTGTTCGCGACGACGCGCACAAAACGAGCCCTCTTGCGTCCAAATCCGTCCACCCGTTCTTCCGGTGCATATATCCCCTCCTCCTGGGGAACAGGTATATGCACCTTGGGAACCACTGGACCGATTGGCTTCGTTCTTTTTGCGTCTGGTAGCTACCAATTAGTGTATTCTAGGCGTACAAACTGAATACAGGCGCACCCAGTTGCCACTGTAGGAGGGGGGCATCAATAGTCACCTGTAGTCGACTTCTTCCCCCCATATCTCCTTCAGTTCTTGGCCGTTTTTTTGTGCCCCTTATACGCCCGGAAAGCCCTGTGTAAGGGCTTTTCCAACGAGCCTACATACGCCCAAATCCGTCCACTACAGCCCTCGGACCATGGACCCCTTCCCCTGACTACTCCCCTCCCCACTGTTTGGCCCATATCTTGGGCAGTTCTGGGCCAATCCACTTGATCTCTTCTGTTTCCTATGCATGCAATAGCAGTGTTTGTAACTGTGCAGTGTATACCACTATTCCCTCATACGATCTATATGCAGTCTGTTATCAGTGGTACCCAGATCTACCCCCCTCTGACATATATGTAGGTGGTGGTAGCTGGGTAGATCATATATACTACTTGAAAGCCCTTTGCAGCCGCTTTCCAACAAGCCCAAAACCATCCAAATCGGTCAAGAAATGGATGAGATATAGCTAATAGATCAAATGTACACTGGGCTGTAAGACACTTTAAGACAGGCAGTAAGACACTGCTCTCGGAAATGCCTTACTAGCCCAAAGGGTCCCCCTTGGCTTCCACAAGTTATATCTCAATGACTTCTTACCTGTTTCCCCTCAACTTTGTTGCATTGGATAGCTGCAATTGGCTGCTATCCGACCCTATAACTGTATGTTTTATCAGGCAAATGGAAAAATTGTCAGAGGGGGTAAACTGGTGACTACTGATAACACCCTGTATATAGATCTACATGCCTAATAGTGCTTTTCAACTGTGAATTGGCTTGTTGTATACTACACATATATGACACAAAAGAGAGCAAGTGGATTGGCCCAGAACTGCCCAAGATATGGGCCAAACAGTGGGGAGGGGAGTAGTCAGGGGAAGGGGTCCATGGTCCGAGGGCTGTAGTGGACGGATTTGGGCGTATGTAGGCTCGTTGGAAAGCCCTTACACAGGGCTTTCCGGGCGTATAAGGGGCACAAAAAACGGCCAAGAACTGAAGGAGATATGGGGGGAAGAAGTCGACTACAGGTGACTATTGATGCCCCCCTCCTACAGTGGCAACTGGGTGCGCCTGTATTCAGTTTGTACGCCTAGAATACACTAATTGGTAGCTACCAGACGCAAAAAGAACGAAGCCAATCGGTCCAGTGGTTCCCAAGGTGCATATACCTGTTCCCCAGGAGGAGGGGATATATGCACCGGAAGAACGGGTGGACGGATTTGGACGCAAGAGGGCTCGTTTTGTGCGCGTCGATTACGCGAACAAAACGCGCCCTCACGCGAGCAAATGCATGCAAAAACGGCCGAGATATGGGCCAAACATTCCCCCCTAGAGCGAATATAGAGGGGCCATTAGTATATGTTATAACCCTCGTTGTATGGTCGTGTTAGGTGCATTAGAAGCGCGCTAATTAGACAAACATAATGCAAAAAGAACGAAGTCAATACACCCAGAATTGAGGGAGATACAGCTAACACAATTCCGGGAGGAAGGACAGACTGCCATATTGGGACAGGAGAGGCAGGAGGTTGGTAGAATGATGGGAGAACCCGGAATTGATGGGGGGAGCCCAGGATTGATGGGGAAATACCGGAATTGATGGGAGGGAGCCCAGAATTGATGGGGGAGGCACCCAGGCACCCGGGACAGTGGTCTACAAGCTTAGATAAGCCTGGGAGGCAGCAATGCTGTGCCATCAGTGGCCCCGGAGGAGGACCTCCTAAATAAGGCAAGCGACGACAAGCTGTCCCGGAGGCTCCAGAGGTTCCTGATACATCGCACTTTTAGCCGTAACCTGATGTAAAACGCTCTAGGGTGTTAGTCGTAACATGATACATCAATACTACAACATATGGTGGAGCTCGGGCAAGGCTTCCCACTGCGCGTGCACGGCTGCATCGGCCGCCGTGGGGCTGCACAAGTACTCGAGGTTGCGCCTCACCCGTTCGCCCAGGTCCATAGACGCGTTCGCGAGCTGCTGTACAAGGCGAGCCGATCGCAACGCCTTTTCGCGCGACCGCGCCAGCGTCCTTATGTCCGCCCGGGATCGACGCTCGGTCAAGCGAGCGATAAGGCTCCCAGTCTGATGAGCGAAATACGGCAGCATCGCGTAGTCCTCGGGACATCGTCCGATACTTGCGCGGAGGTCGCGAATCCACCCTTCAGTTTGGACTGTGTTTTCGGTCACAAGGTCAAAGTGCTCCTGCAATCCCCTCATTAACACAGCCCCCTCCGACGAGCGACTACCACGTACGATTTCGCGAATAACCTCGTCAAGCAGCCGGTTCAGTTCCTCTCGGGTCTCGGACATCGCCCCAACGACCATGGCAAAGCTGGCTACGTCCGACGCGATCTGGTATGCGACAGCCGACGCGACTGTGTCGTATAGCTCATCGCATTCGTCGCGCGCATCCCGCAGTGTCGCTACAAGAGGCTGCAGTGGTCGCTGAGTTGTCGACATGGCGGGGAAGGGGGAGTGTTTCGCGTTCGCCTTGCGTCGCGCCCACTTAAAAAATACTACTCCATTCGCCCCTAGCTCGCTCACCACATTTCGCGCACGCCTGCGTCACTACGCGTCATCGCTCTTAACTCATCAACAACCAGCTCGCAACTTCAATTGGAACATCGCCCTATCGTACACCGGTCCCGTTGTGCCTTGCCTAGTCGCTTCCCCCGCTCCAGCTCTCCAGATCGCCCTCAACACTTCGCGTCGCCATCTCGCGATGCTCGCGCGCGATCTGCGCTTGCAACTCGCTATGTTCCTCTGCGCGCTGTTCCTCTCTCAGGGAGTCCGAGGCCGATACCTCTCTGGTGTCGCCCGTCACCGCGCACCTGTCCACCGCGTTACACGCCGAATAGTACGAAGCGCGGGCCGCCTCCACCAAGTGTTGGATCTTGAAACCAACTGTCGTATGGACGAAAGTGTCGTTAACTCGCTCGTAAGCAAGCTCGAGAGCCGCCGCCTTTCCACACGTTTCGTCGGCCGTCGCTCGCTCGACAACTGCCGTTCGATAGCGCATCGGCTGGCGAGTGCGCGTATAGGTTTGACCGAACGCGTCGCCCAGCCGGTCACTAGCGGGCGCACGGTCTAGGATCCCCTGGAGTCGCTCGACTAGGGCAACCAACTCGCGCGTCGTCCCGCCAAGGATCACTCTGGCGCACTATAACGATCTCTTCTCGGTCAGTCGCCCGGACCTACGTCGCGATTCACGTACCACTCGGTCGGCTAGGTCCCGCGCCCGTGCTCGCACATCGGTTACCGGGATGGGACGCCTCTGGATGAGTCCCTCAATCTCGTCCACGTCCCCCCGCAGGCGATCCATCAACGGGGGAAGAATCATACTCGCCAGGCTGTTAATCTCGTCGCGAGTTTCTTCGTCGGTGTTCATGATGGTCAAGGCGAAAGATCGTCTACCCCTGTTCGCTCGGACTCGGCCAATGTCGTTCATCGCCCGACGTCATGCTTACCGCGCTTCTTCGTCATCGGCTCCAACGATCGCACGCGAACTGAGGACAGTTCGGATTTCAGTGGGGGGGAGGTGATGGGCTTGTAGCCTGTTTACCACTCGGATAGGCCGTATTCCTGTTCCATATATCGCCCTGTTCTTTTCGCCTTCGCCGACTCCGTCTGTCTTCGCTCGTTCGCTCGGTCGCTCGCCCTGTCGCCCACTCCGTCGCTCGCCCGCGGGCCGATACTACACCTCGCCAAGCTCGGTGTCCGATCTGGTGCTTCGCCGCCGTGTATCGGCCCCGTGTGGTCCCCGGGTCGCTCGTTAGGACCCCCTTTCTGCGTCGGACCAGCCGTGGTATACGCATGGTACACCTCCGATCGCTCGCTCGTATTTCGCCATTGGTAGGGCCTTTCATAGACCGGCCGGGACTCTTCGATCGCCCGTGAGTTTTCATCGGTCGCCCCGCGACGGTCACTCCAAGGCGACAAGTCGTCGACATATTCGCTCCACTTCCTCCTTCGTCTTCGCTATCCCGTTCTGTGATTGGTTGCTGTAGTCGGTCATTCGTTTCCTGTTGTTTTCCCGTCGGTTTCTAGGGTTTCCTTCCTGTACCGATATATAGATGATGTTCTTAGTCTTGGCAATACAGATTTCGGCACCCCGTTGACTTCTCACTTTTCGCTCGCCTCGCTCGCTCATCGCATCGCTCGTCGCCCATCGTATCCGGCTCGCCGAGAGTCATTATCGTATTCGTTCGCACATCGTCGCTCGTCCATCGTCGCAGGGCCCGAGAGTCCCTTTCGTATTCGCCATCGTCTTCCACGTCGCTCGCCGAGAGCCCCTCGTATTCTACTTCCGCCCGTCGCGCATCGCGCGCGACTCTTGGACCGACTAGTCCGCTGGTCTTAGGCCCTCTGTGGTATTTGGTTCGTAGCGATTAGCGAGCACCCGACGACTCCCTCCTTCTTTTCCGGTTAGCTGGTTCTGTTGTATTTCGCAGCAGTTCCCCGGACCGTACACATCATCGCGCTCCCGGACCTCGTATCCGCCAGTTTCTTGTTGACGTCCAGGCGTCATCATACCCATTGTATCTCATGTCCATCTGCATCTTGCGCCAGTCTTGATCCATTGCCTCTTGCGTCCGTCTGCACACGTTGTCTTGCATCTATCGCTACTATAAATAACGCTCCCTAATTCATTCCCCACATTCCGTGACCCACTCTCGCATATACTCATGTAGACTAACGTTTGTCCTCGTCATGCACGCTGTTGATGTAGCTTGGCTCTGATGTCTCTGATGTTACATACGTACTCCTGACGTTCATGTCACCTTACTGTAGATTCGTCTGAAATTCACTGTCAGTATTCTGTACGTTGTTGGTTGACTGGAAGTGCCTGGAAATGCCTGGAAAGACTTGACGTCACGGAATGCTCAAAACCAGTTCAGGAAAATGCTAGGAAACGTCAGGCTGCCCAAGAAGATCTCATGACGTCATGACCAGTCCAAGGTTCGTGTCCTGGAAATGCCTGACGTCCTGGAAATGCCCGGAAAATGCCAGGCTACTCGGCCGCCCAGAAGATCTCATGACGTCATGACCCGTCCAAGGGCCTCGGCAAGTACGACGCGGAGAGAGATCAGTTCCTGGCCAGGAATCCCCCAGCGAGATCCACGTCTCGTCGGGAATCACCTAGGCTCCAAGTCCGCATCAATCGGACAGGCCTTCAGTAGCATCAAGTTCCCAGGTTGGATTAGGTCGGATCCAGATCCAACGTGATCCACCAGGGTATGGCAGTCTTCAGATCTCGGCAAATTTACAGGAATCTCAGACCCGCATCAGGACCCTAACTCCTTGACCTTCTTGAGGGTTTCTGAGAGAGCACTCAGGAGCCGTCAAGAGAGGAGAGTTTTGCTGATGCGAGCCTATGTCGGCGACCCGGAGCATCCAAGTCTATTCGTGAATGCGTGGCAGAGCTCCGCTTCACTTGATGACACCCGTCCACGGCACATTGTTTCCGAAATCCAGGCCGAGCACCGCTATCCCACTGCCACCCAGCTTACGATCGACCTCGACATTAAGCAGATTTTGGGGGATGATTGTCCGTCGTTTTTTGAGGACGATACTTTGCGCAAGGTCATGGACGTATTCCCGAACCTGTGCCGCCTCGACCTTGTCGGCAGGAACTTCGGGCACACCAAGCTCGCCATGGCTAAGGCGTTTCTCAACCGCCCTCGCCTTACAGGCTGCCCTCCAGGAGCGCAAGAGGCAGGGAATATGAAGACGCTCGGATACGTCTGCGGGGTGTCGGAGGAGTATAGGGCCCAGAACCCCGTTGAATTCGTCGACGCCCTCCGCGCGCAGCTGGACGCGCTCGAGGCGCTCCTCGCAGACTCGGCGGCAGCAGGCGGCCCCCGATTGCATAGGCTAGAGCTGTGCGTCGTGTACACGCGGCTTGAGTCTCCTCCCCCATCGGAGGCTTACCCGTACGTGTATGATGCCGCTGCAAGCACGGATCTGACTGCGTATGTGTCGTCGACGTATTTGCCACGGTTCGGGCGGCTCGTTGATGAGGTCGTGTTCATTGGAGATGTCAAGAGGCGGGGTGCTGGGTATCAGATACTTACGGGAGCAGTACGGAAGGTCATAGTGCCAAGACGGCTGCCAGGGCGCCGAGCCGAGGGTATGATGAGTCGGTCGACTCGGAAAGGACGGTAGAATTCAGCCGTGGCAGTTGTGCAAAGTTGTTCGCAGTGGTCCTTGTGGCGATATTGTGACACAATTATTTATGTTCACATTACCGAAATGCATCTGCAAGATGAAATGATTTGTGGAGATATGTACGCTCTCGAACATAAAGCCAAGAGGTATACAGCTCCTCCTGACGGAAGTGTCAAATGCACTTGAAGGAGAGCGTGCTGCCACAGCGCTCGCTCAACGTCACGGGATCGTGGGTGACTGCTGCGAATTCTCACCAAGCCCTGGCGGGCTCGGGCCCGCCCGAACCTATGTCATCCATTTACCTTACTGTGCTGGCCATCCCGCAGACCGTCTTGCATTGGGACGATAAATCCCGTCATCTCCCAGCATTCTCCATCGTATAAAATGGGGCCAAATCCCCTCAGGATCATCAACAGACTCAACCGTGTACATCCTTCGAGATATGTTCCCCAACAGCCTCACGAACCTTTTCCCTCTCGCTCTTTCGTTCTCACCATTCACTTCTCTATGGGGTGACAGTCCTCCGCCAATCGTGCAACTAGACCAAGCGACTGTATATGGCATCACAAACGGTTCCGTCACGAGCTACCTGAACATTCCCTTCGCACAGCCTCCGTACGCTCGTTTGTCATTCACTTGCAACACTTCAGGCTGACTGTGCCCGTAGAGTTGGTGACCTTCGCCTGCGCCTTCCCAAGCCTATCGAACACTACAATGGCACGATCGACGCCTCGAAGGTCGGGCCGCAATGTATCCAGCAAATGCTTCCCCTACGGGAGGACATGCCCGCGGAGATGTTTCGTGACGTCATCGAAGCCCTGACCCGCAACATCTCTCCTGCGGAGCCAAGACCGGAGAGCGAAGATTGTACGTCGTGTATGGAGGCTGAGAGGATGGCTGAGATCAACGCTAATTCACAGGCCTCAACATCAACGTGCTCGTTCCCGCTGGTACAGCCCCGGATGCGAAATTGCCTGTGGTTGCCGTGCGTACATTCAGTTTCACTCGTACTTCTGAGACTGATAGATTTTGAATCTCGGGCTGCTTCATTAGTTCATCTACGGAGGTCAGTGCCTGTTGGCCATACACGTTATTTCTGACGTATTCTAATTGATCATTAGGCGGCTTCAGCTTTGGTTCTAACACGCAGTGCGTCCAGAACACTTATGTATCCTATTTCGAATATTCCGACAATGTTTTACAGGTTCCAAGGCGAGATCATGGTGAAGCGGTCGGTCGAGATGGGCCAACCTATAATATTCGCGACGATGAACTATCGAGTCAACGGTAAGCCTCTCGCTCGACTGCAAGGCGGGTGGGGTAGTTCGCTCACGTCTATGGTACAGCATTCGGCTTCCTTGGTGGACAGGAGGTTAAGGATGCCGGGATTGGAAACATCGGTCTTCACGACCGTGCGTTTCGTCCCTGTTGATTCGCCCCGCAAGAGCTAATAGTCTGTGCATTCCATTCCAGAGCGCGAAGGCCTGCGGTGGATCAACAAGCACATCGCTGCGTTCGGCGGCGACCCAAACAGAGTTACGATGTGCGTTGCCATGGAACCCTTTGCATCCGAGTCCAAACACCTCTGACAAAGCATACATGATACAGTTGGGGACCCAGTGCCGGTGCGTTCGCCGTCGGGGCCCAGCTGGTCACCAACGGCGGCGACACGGAGGGCTTGATCCATGCTGCGGTGATGTCTTGCGGCTCCCTGCTCCCCACGGGGGACATCGTGAACCAGCAACCTGCGTTCGACGGCGTCGTCCAGCATGCTGGATGTGCGTCCACCAAGGACAAGCTGCAATGTCTACGCGATGTGCCCGCTGAGAACCTCACTGCGGCGGCGGCGTCGGTCACCGGCTTCTTTGGCGATGGGGTGGGTGTCGACTTCACTACATCCTCATGTGCAGGACTTAGAAGCTGACTCAGTGACGGTCTTCTGCCATTTTTGCAGGTCATGCCTCCCTGGTTTCCGCGTGCCGATGGTGTATTCATGAAGGAGCCCGTTCGGGACGCTGTCCTGGCTGTCAGAATTGCGGACATCCCATTCGTAGTTGGTACTTCGTTAGACGAAGGGACGCTCTTCGCCACCGGGGCTTGGAACATCACGTACGTGCTCTCTATGATCCTACTTTGCCATCAGCTTTGACACTCAAATGCACCTGCTTCCACAGCACCGACGACGAATTCCTGGAGTACATGCTTGACCACTTCTTCCCCGGGGCTTCAAGCGAAGAGGTCGCGCCACTTCTCGCGCTCTACCCCAACGACCCCGCGCAGGGCTCGCCGTTCGGTACCGGCACCGCGAACCAGCTCGCGCCAATGTACAAGCGCATCGCCGCGTTCGAAGGCGACTTTCTCTTCCAGTCGACGCGGCGGTCGCTCCTCAATCTGCGCTCTGAGAAGCAACCCGCGTGGACGTACGGTAAGTGTCAAGTACCCCTGCCAATGCGAGATAGTGAGGTATCCTGACCCTCTCCTCGTTTTTCACACAGTCGTTGAGCGTGGCAGCTTCGAGGGGATGGGATACGTGAGTCCTCCTTCTCTTCGTCGCTCTCGCATTCGCCGGAGTCCTAACGGTAGTTCAATTGCTAGCCGCACGGTAACGACGTCGTCTCCATTGCAGTTGATCAAGACTATACAGACTACCTCATCCGGTTCGTGGCGACGCTCGACCCGAACGGTGGCTTGGGCTCCGAGGAGTCGAAGAAGACAATCCCTTGGCCGCGGTACGAGCCCGCTGGGCGCCGGATGCTTCTGGTGCTGGATGGTGAACAGCCAATTGCGATTGGAAGGGACGACGCGCGCACGGAGGCTATGGAGGCGATCGCGGCATTGAGCTTGAAGTATCCCGTTTGACTGTGCTAACAAGTTGGTCGAATTCTTAGTCCAAGTAGACACACCCCCGATGTAATAAGTGTTCGGACTTCGCCGAGCCATGTTCTCAAGAACAACATGAGCGCTAATGGAATTGCCATTGTCCTTCTCGACGTCTCCCGCCTTCCTTTCCACCACCCTTTCCACCACCAACATGGATCCACCAAACACGAGTCGGAATCCACCCGCATCCTTTGCTGCGATGATCCCCTCAAACTCGTTCACATTCACCACAGATATAGAGGTGAGCCATCATTCAGGCAGGACTCGGAGTTTGAGTTGGAGCGCTGACTTGGTGGGGCAATTGGGTGCGACTCAGCGGATCTACATCCCAACCACGCCTGAGTGCTCCCTTGGTGAAGCCCCCGACTCGGCCACTTTCGGCGAAACACCACAGCGACATCTCATCTCTCTGCGTACCGCCTTCAACGCCTCAGCCCCGGCCAACCACCTTCCTACTGAACTCGTGGTCAAGATCTTGAGGAGTGGTGCATGGAATGGTTGGTGGTATTTGGTCTCCCTGACCCACATATGCCAGTACTGGCGTAATGTCGCGCTGGGCACGCCGCAGTTATGGGCTGATGCCGCTCAGTTTGCCTTCGTAGAAGAACACTATTGGCTATTTGGGTACCTGGGCTTGCCGACGCTTCTCGACCGATCTGTGCCCTGCCCCTTGAAGATCGAACTCGAATGGATGGAGGGCATCACTCAGCACCTCACAAATGCACCGAGACGCGACTCTGCTCTTCTCCCACATCTCACGAGGCTCGCATCCCTCTCGGTCCGGCGCTTGAAGGTCAACAAGTTCATCGAATTCGTTCAAGTGATCGGCCCGCACATACCTCATCTCGAGACCATCCACATGCCCCATATCATTTCCAATTATGTTGATCTGTCATCCAACATCCACGTCAACAGCCTGCGGTTCTGGAGCGACGCGGACCTCCCGAGCCTTCGCAACCTCACTATCTCTGCCTACTGTTTCCTACGACCTATCGCCGTGACGTCCTTGAGGAACCTCGTACTCCACGGCGAACTTCGGAGCTATGAGGATTTCCTGGCAGCGCTCGACCGATGTGCCCCTGGGCTGGAGTCGCTGACGTTTCACAGCTGGTTGCAGCCGGGACGCGGATCCGAGTCCACGCCGAACCCCGACAACCGCATCGTGCATCTCCCGAATCTGCGACACTTCAGGGTTTCCTTGAGCAGTCGAGCATCCAGCATCGACCCTCTCTCCTTCCTCTTCGCGTCGCTCTCGTTCCCTCCAACAACCTCGGTCCACTTAGACTGGAAGCACAACCCCGGAAACACGCGACAGCTCCTCCCGAAAAACTTAGTTGGTCTGCATGCGCCTCCCTTCTTCGACGCCATGTGTCTCCATCTCTACACTGTTCCAAGCACAGCGACGCTCCATTGCTACATCAACGATGTAGAACGTTTAGTCATCCGGGAGCACCCCCGCTGGCAACTCAGCACGCAGCATCCTGGTGGAAGGGACCGGGGCTTGGCAGAGTTCCTGGACGAACATCAGTATACGACCGTCACCCAGCTCGCAATCGACCTCGACATGAAATTCCAGCACAAGATGTTACTCCAAGCGGACCTTCTGGGGAAGTTCGTCAGTACTTTTCCGAGTCTGCGTCGCCTCGACCTGCTTGGGAGGACTGTCGGATACGTCAAGCTGAACATGGCGAAGGACTTCCTCGGGCTTGCGTGCGGCGACGACTCAGTGGGGGCTACCAGCGGCGGGAAGACCCTCGGGTACGTGTGCGAAGTCGCGGCGCACCTGAAGAGCGAGAACATCGTCAAGTATGTCGGCGACGTTGCCGAGGAACTCAACGCTCTCGAGCGCGTCCTCAAGGAGCACCAAGATGCGCCCGGCACGCGGTTGCGCAGGCTGGAGATTTGCTTCGCGTATTCATCGCGGGCCTCCCATCCGTCCAGACGGGCGTATCCCTCTGCTAACAGAGTCCCCCAGCCGAGCACAGAGCTAGCCGCGTGGCTTGCGGCGACGTACTTGGCGCGGTTCGAGAAGCTGGTCGATGAGGTTGTGTTTGTGGGACACGTTGAACGTCGGGGGCCTGGGTACCGCATTCTCCCGAAGGAAGAATGTCGATCTATTTCAGGGCCAAAGCTTTCCGCGCGGGGAGAGAAGGGTAATGCGGGAAGTCGGTTGGCACTAAGGAAGCGGCGGAAGAATTGACTTCAAGTCCTGATCTTCCACAGATCGCTCACCCCTGTATATTATGACGATGGATTGTATCAAACCTATACGAAGGAGTAAATTCAGTTCTAGTTCTCAATGATGTTGTGCCCAGCTTGCGGTGAAGCCGCCTCTGAGTCGGTGACAGCCGAGCACGAATTGGATCAAGTATACATTTATGCAAAATCATTCCACTGAATCGTCCGAACCCTTGATTCTTTCTCCGAAACCAACAATAGAACAAATATTCTAACGTCCTTTCCTAGTTGACTTGCGGTGGGCCTTAACACCCCTCACCTTTTCCCCTCTGCTCAGAGTCGAATGATCAGCTACTGCCGGGCGCGGGAGGACGCGATACCCAGGCCCCCGTTTCTCAACATGCCCCACAAACACGACCTCGTCCACCAACATCGTGAAGCGCAGAGCGTACTTCAACCACAATGACGCAGCCATATCCGTGCTTGGGGGGACATCGCGGACGTACGGATAGACAGGGAGCGACGTCACGTGGGTTTCGCGCAAGGGGTCCGCGGCGCAGATCTCCAGCCTGCCAAGGGGGACGCCCGCTGTGGCTAGATGATTTTTGAGCAGCCGCTCGAGTCGCGCGAGCTCCGAGTCGATGGAGACTCGGAGACCGTCGTCTCCGTACTCTCCGCACACGTAGCCAAGTGTCTTCGCCACAGCCGACGCCGGTTGTGTTGGGGAGCAGCCGTCTGCGACCGACTTCGAGAGGCCGAGGAACGCCTTGGCGAAGTCCAACTTCGCACCCCGGACGCTGTTTCCGAGCAGGTCGAGACGGTGGAGATTTGGGAGGCCGCAGATAAACTCGCGGAAGGCCTCACGGTGCCCGGAGAGCGTGAGCCCCTTGCGCGAGTCTGCGTCCATCTCGATATCGATGGCGAGCTGTGTTATTGACGGGTGCCGGTGCTCATCCAGGAAGTCGCCGAAGCTGCGACTCTTGGGGAAGCGTGGATGGAGCGGCCGCTCGCGGACGCAGAGCCGCTGTGCATCGCCGACGTAGCAGTGCATCGAGGTGGTGAAGGGGGCCGCGTAGAGGTGAAGGCACAGGGAGTCGAAGAAGGGGGGTGCGTGCAGACCGGCGAGGTGTTTCGGGAGCAGATGGTGGGCATTCCCTGGATTGCATTTCCAGTCGAGGCGGATCGACACGTCTGGGGGGAACGAGAGCGATGCGAAGAGGAAGGCGAGCGGCGCTGTGCTAGAGCTGTGGCTGTTCAGCGACACTCTGAAGCGGCGGAGATTCGGGAGCTGGATAGGGCAAGTGGCCGAGGTTTGTGCACGGGACGGCCACTCGGGATGGGACCAGCCGCGAAGAGTTAGTGATTCTAGACCCGGAGCACATCTTTTAAGAGCGGCGAGGAATTCATTATACGTAAGAGGCTCATCATGGAGGACGAGATCCTTCAAAGAAGGCACAGCGATATGCTTCTTGAAACAGTAAGCAGAGATAGTCAGGGTGTGGAGATGAGGGAAGTCCGTGTCGCGCCAGAACCGCAGTTTGTTGGCATCGATGACAATCGGTATGCCAAGGAAGGTCCGCTTGATGTAGGGAAAGTGCAAACCCTGCAGATTGCACATGTCTAAGGCATGGTCGCCAACAAACTCGATAAGTTCTGTGATGTTCAAGCATAGGGCCGAGAGGTGGATCACCCGCTGGAGGTGCGGCTCAAGAACGGCGGAATCGCCCATGTCTTCGATGTCTATGGTGAGACCGGCAAGTGAATCTAGATCGACGTTAAGAGGACAGGAACCTGACCGCGCGATAAACGTGGGCAGACACTGGTAGTTCCATCTGGGTCCGTCTGACTTGAACGCAGACTGAGCGGCATCTGCCCACAATTGCGGAACACCCAGTGCGATGTCGCGCCAGTGTTGACAGATTTGCGTGAGGGCGACCAGTTCCCGCCAGTTGTTCCACGCGCCACTCGTCAGGATCTTGATCACGAGTTCGGTAGGGAGGTGGTTGGCAGGAGCTGCGGCGTTGAAGGCGGTGCGCAGCATGACAATCGGTTCCTCCAAGTGCTCCGTTGTAGCGGCCGCACAAACCTGCTGAATCGCACCGAACAGTGTCCTGGCACGATCAGCACCTCAAACTTGAAGCATGAGGAGGCGACTCACCTCAACTTTTGCGGTGAAGGTGAATGAACTTGAGGACGGTACCATGGTAACGAAGGATGGTGGCTGATTTGAATTTGTACTTCGCATATTAATGCCGGTGGAAGAAGGAGGAGAGGAGAAATAACAGGAATGAGCCTGCGAGGACAGAACAAAGATAATTTTACCGAAAGGCGCTCGTAAGTCTCAGTTGTGGGAACGTGGTCCAGTCTGCGTAATCCACCCAGCACGATGCGACGGGGGCGGTGCTGTAAGCGCCCCGCCCTTCCAAATCGGGTGTGGCATTCAAACTCCGTCGCCGACTCTGCGTTTTGCCCAAGTGCGTTGGGCGCGTCGAGTCGCATCGTATTGCATCTCGGGTCTTGGGGTACATAGAACCGGCGCGATGCCATTCTATTTAAAGTATTTAATTGTACTTACCATGCAGCAAGGAATCCAATCCAGAGATGACCAGGGGGCTACTACCACGACGTCACCACTGGCAGGCTTGCTGGGAGAGGATTTCCCCGAGAAGTTGATACTCCATTATGTTCGGTAGGAGACGTCGGATTCCTGCAGTCATTTCTCTCTAAGTACAATTAAATACTTTAAATAGAATGGCATCGCGCCGGTTCTATGTACCCCAAGACCCGAGATGCAATACGATGCGACTCGACGCGCCCAACGCACTTGGGCAAAACGCAGAGTCGGCGACGGAGTTTGAATGCCACACCCGATTTGGAAGGGCGGGGCGCTTACAGCACCGCCCCCGTCGCATCGTGCTGGGTGGATTACGCAGACTACGTGGTCCGGCGAAGTCCAGTAGTCCGAGCCATTTCTTTCAACCATCCTTCAACTCAACCTCTGGGGGTACTTCAAACTCAACATGCAATCCACGGTAGATATCTGAAGAGCTTGCAGATCGCTTGTCAAAATGCGTTGCTGTTGTACAATAGAGCCAGTGTAACGAAATGAAAAACCACGAACATTAGGTACGTGAGACCTCAGGCTCAGTACGCGAAGCCTTCGCGGTGGACGTCCTCCGCCAGCACGCCCGCACTCCTCACACCCTCGACTGCTGCATCGCCAAAGCTCCCCGGACCACAAACGAACACCCCGCGTCCAGCCACAACACCATCCCAGTACGTCACAGGGATCCGACCCTTGTGCCACGCCATCGAGATCCCAGTGCCGTACGCGGTCATGACGTCCTCGAGCGCAGGGACATCCGCACTGGTGAACATGTCGAGCTGAACGCGCACCCCAGGCGGCGGCGCATCGCCCAGCGCGCTCCTCAGCAGCCGCAACATCACAGCCGGCTCACGCGTCGCCAGCGCGAGCACCACGTCCGCCTGGGTGTCCGGCCCTCGAGCAACCAACGCGCGTAGCATGCTCAGGAAGGGCGTCACCCCGATCCCGCCGGCGACCCAGAGCGCCTTCACCTCCCCAGATGCCGGGAACGTGAACTCGCCCGTCACGCCGACGACGGCAGCCTCGATCCCCAGCGCCCGCGTGTCCGCGAGTAGGTCCGGACGGTGCGCCGCGAGCTTGTGTGCGATCGCGAAGAGCGCCCCAGTGACGACCCCGCCGGGCTTCTGGCGCATCGTCAGCTCGAACGTGCGCTGTGAACCTGAACCCGCGCTGGAGATCGTCCATGTGCGCACGCGGTCGTCGTTGATGGACGCGGGGGCGTAGGGCGCCATGTGCTGGTACTGCGGCTTCCCGAGGAGGTCTGAGAAGTCGAGCGCGATCGCCTGGCCGGAGTTGAACCTGAGGGGCTCGCTGGATTCTGTGAGCTCGAAGCTGATTGTCGCTAGGTCGTCGGAGTGTAGCTCGATCTTTGCGATGCGCGCGGTCTGGTTGCTCTGGGAGAACACAGTTCCTATCGCCTCTGCCTCTTCGCGCAGGTACTTCACAGGCGGGCTGTAGGGGCTCCGGACGATCTCACTCCTGGCAGCCTGCCGGACGGGGAGTGCATCGCGCACGAAGATGTAGCCCGTGGGGTCGATGGTGGTCAGGACGGCCTGTCGCGGCATGAGCGCGCTCGCATCGTCTCCAACGAGGGTCCGCGCACCGCCTGTGAGGTACAGGATGTCGCCGGTCTCGAAGTCGACGATCGACAGGCCGGCGAGCGGAGTGGCTTCGATGTTTCCGAGGGAAGTCATCAGGCGATTACCGGAGAAGTCGGGTAAGCAAACGACACGCCCTTGCGAGACCCGCACGAAACCGGGGAGGCCGCCGCGCTGGTTCATGCCAGTGTGCGATGGAAACCTTATTGAATCCTCCGACTTTGCGTTGTAGATCGAGCTCAGGAAGACGGTGTCCGCCGCCTGGATGAACTGGATGATCTCATCTGGCAGACAGGCAGACGGGCCCATGTCCAACACGCGATATACGACCTCGGGTTGCGTATCGGGATAAGGGATTAGTTCACGGATATTGATGTACTTTGGGCAGTTCCTAGGGCAGTGGGGTCAGGTATGCGCTCAACGACAGCTAGGTAGGGACAGACGACGTACCCAATGGCTTGGTTGACTGACAACTTCAGCTCAAAGTCAAGCCCTTCCTTCCTCGTCGCCTCCCTCAGGAATCCTGCGAACTTGTTCCGCCGCCTCGTCCCGAACTCGATCCCGATCCCAGCCACATTGAACCGTTCCCTGCGCGCCCCGGCGTCCAGCCACGCACCGATGTTCTCGACGAGCGGGTCGCCATCCCACGTACGGCATTCGACGACGAGGGTCTGGTCTGTAGGGCTGCGCACGAAGCCAGGTTTGCCGTCCTTGCTCGCTAGCATGGACGACCATGGACGACCGCGAGTGTCGACTGTGGTGAGGGGGATAAAGGGGAGGTTGCGGGAGTGGAAGATGCGATGCTGCTCTGGCATATCGCCCGAGATCCACGTCCACGCCTGAGACATGGGCCCATCGAAACCGAGTTTGCGTTGTATGGCGCGTTCGCCAGGGTGCCATCCTTTCAAAGCCATCGCGAGGGGGAGCAAGACCGTCACGAAGAGCACAGAGCTAAGAAGAGACTGAGACTGCGGTGCCAGTGTCGGCTGGAGGAGAGATTGGAATGGAGCGGCGACCAACGAGCATCTTTATGACAACGAGCTCAGGTGGTGGTCATCTGCAAGGTAGGAATGAGTGTGCAAGGTCGGTGGATGGCCGGACTGAGAAAGCTCCTGACGAAGTAAGCGCGGCTCCGTCAGCGGCGCTCGGGGATTGTAGGCATGGCCGAAGCTTCACCAGGTGACCCAAAACAAATCCTACGGGTGTGTCGAGCGAAGGTGTCTGCATTGCAATACGACTGCCCAACCAACGTATTTATCGAGCCGCGAGCGCAGTTTTCCCCTCAAAGATTTTGCCTGGATGAGGTCACGTCGTCCTTCAAAGGGGCAGTTATCAGGGTTTTTGACTGTCGGCTCTCGAGAGGGGAATAAAACGTTGTAGTGCCAAGCTCACATTAGTCGCAACTACAGAGTATTCATGTCGAGGTAGTGGTTGTTCCTGGAGGTTGTACAGAGAGTCGGGATTGGAGACAAGAGACGAAGTAATATGAGGAAGCGGGCAACTTGAACAATGAACATAAGAGTTTCAGCTACGATGTCGGCTATGCCACGACTAAGATACAAGTACGAAAACACCTCCACGCACCTTGATGCACGGCCTCGTCATCGAAAGACGACTGACATTGACGGCGATCCAGCGACTCGTCGAGAAAGAGACTGCATTAGGGTCTAGAGTAGCCTGAGACGCCATTCTGTGACCAAACACCCTCCAAACCATTGACAGTGACCATGACAGCTGCGTCCGCTGGAAGGCCCTTGCTGTCAATCGTCATCCGCGTCAGCAGCGCCTGCGGGTACGCCAACACCGTTGCGTTCGCCGCGCCCCCGTTCACAAACACCTCGAGCATGCTCCTGTCAAACACAGCAAACAGCCTCCACGTCCCGCCCTCGGGCGGCGCGACGCTCGTCGAGAACTTGTCCGTGAAGAGTGGGTTCGCGAATCCACGGGTGCCCGAGCGGTCGACGTACGCGTACCCCAGCGCGAAGAGGAAGCCTCCAGAAAGCGACTCGCCGGAAGATAAGCTCGACAGCGCGAACGTCAGCGCAGCCCCGATGTCCTTCCCATCCGCCGAGGGCCCCGCAAGATCATGAAGGGCTGTCGCGCATATCTCGAAGTAAAACGCGCCGCTTGGGATAGTGCTCAGATCCATTTCGACGGTCGCGTTCCCGCTCCAGGCCTTGCGCATGGCCGCGCTTGGCCTCGTGTCAAATACGCTGCTCGGGCCCACGGGGAGAGTGACGAGATTCCAGCCCGCGGGGTCCTGGGACGCGTTCGTGAGGAACATTCGCCTCGGGAGCGTCATCGCGCCGCGCCAACCCTCCCGCCCGGTCGGGACGAGCGCCGCGTACTGCGCGTTGGCGGCCCACGACAGAAGAAGGACGTCTTCGCCGTCGGGAGTGCCGTAGAAGAACTGGGCGGCGTAACTGTCCTTGCCGAACTCCATGATGCGCGTCGCGCCGTCGACAGGTGTGAAGTGCGTCCCGTCGAACGTCCCCGGGAAATACTGCATCGTCGAGCCGCCTTGCGGGGATCCGAAGTTCACGCTGATGGTGAGCACGTACATGTCGCCTTGGTCGGGTCCAGAGCCTGACGGATCGCGGAGGGGAATACGGACGAGGTTTGGACACTCGTATTCCAGGCCGAGGAGGCCGCGGTGAGAGAAGTCGGACGTGTGCGTCCACACCTTCAGATCGGGGGACGTGTAGATAGCGATGAGAAACTCGGACGAGCGCGCCACGATCATGACCCAGCGCTTTGTGTGGGCGTGCCAGATGACTTTCGGGTCACGGAACGAGCTCGACCCGATGTCGATCACCGGATTCCCTGCGAAGCGGGTGAATGTGTAGCCGCCGTCGTACGAGTACGCGATCTCCTGCACTTGACCGTGAGGAGAGTTGAGCGTGTAGATTGCGACGACTCCGTCAGTCTGATCAGGGAAGAAGCCGGAGGTATTGCCGACATCGATAACAGCGCAACCACTGAACACCTGTGAATCGGAGGTCGGTGGATAGATGGCGATGGGCTGGTCGACCCAGTGGTAAAGATCCTTGCTAGTTGCGTGACCCCAGTGCTGGTTGTTGGGCAGCAGACCAGTCGGGTTGTCTTTACGAGACGTCAGTAGTGAAGAGATCGGCACGATTAATACAAAGGCTGACATTGATAGTAAAGATGGTAAGTTCCGTTGGCATCGACGTGGAGACCATTGGGGTCATTCATCCAATTCTAGGCTCGGTTCTTCAGTGGTGCACATGGAAAGAAGCGCCAACTGGAGCGTACTCACCCTAGGTGGACTGAAATGCACCTGCGGTCGCCACAGGGTACGGTCAGCCTCTGTTGAGGAATCGGGCCTGTCCGGCTCTACACCAGCGTCGGACATATCGCAGTCTGGAGAAACAGTGATGGGAGTATAAAGAGGGGAATCAGGGGACACACCATGAACGAGGTGAAGGACGATAGAGAAAATTCTCGGGGTGTGCATTGGCGGACTTTTGAATTATATAAGCGCTAATGGCATTGCCAGCCGAAAGAATCGAGGGCGAGAAATCGAACAAGCATGTTGACGTTGTAAGATTAGTGAGGTATATAAATTGCCAGGAAGACTCCCAAAGATTGCGTCATGACGGTCTTCCGCTCTGTATATGTGTGCCATCCGCCTAGAGGTTGTGGCACGAGTTCGAGTGGATGTCAATTGCCGGAGGGTCGCCGAGTAACCTGTGAAGGTGTAACCCCGGCCCCGTAGTGATTGAGTGAGCTCCGGGGCCGTGCTGGGTCTGTTAGCGGGAAATTAGTTGTTGGAGGTGGTAAGTCCTGGCTTCCGAGTTAGTTCAGCTGCCCATAGATAGACGAACGAAACTGGTATTAGGCACTTGACGTCTGTGCACGGGAATGAGATAAAAGTAAGGGTTCGGCAGTTGGAGAGGCTTTCGTTACTTGCGGTGATAGCGTGTCTGTCGCTCAGGATGAGGTCAAGATAGTCCATCGACCGCACGTACAGACCGCCTGCTTGCCATACACATATATCGACAAATCCACGGCCGGGGCAGCTTGCAGGGGAGCATCCATGCCCTGGGTTCTATTTCACTGGAAGCGGGGGCCACGAATTACATCGCAAGACGTGTGACCGCCAGGTTGTAAGAGCAAACTGGTCAAGGAGCGACACGCCTACCCAGACTGCAGAGAGCCGTGCGTATAGTTACCGCAGAAGATGAGATATGTAGGATGAGGATAAGGGAGAGGCCGTAGCAGCCAGGTAGCGGCAAAAGAATGGTGGTGGTCAGTGATCAAAGGCCGCTCAGCCGACACTCCGCGCGCTCTTGTCCGCGACGACCACGACCTCCTCCCCGGCTTCGTCCTCACCGTTGCCCCACTGCGCCGCGCCCGCCCGCACGGTTCCAATCTTTCCTTCTTCACGTCTTCTTGGTCGATGAGCACCTCTACCAACGATGACACCCGCAATGTCGAGAATGGCTCCGACACCCCGCGGGCCCCACCCGCCAGCAACGCAGCCCCGTCCCCTCCCTCCTTAACCCCAACTTCGTTTCTTCATGCTCATGTACGGCAAAGAGCGCGACCTTGCTTCCACAGGACACCTTTACCTGAACGGACTCTAGTCCCTCAACTGGCAGCTCGGCAACTTCAGCGCACGGCTAAACGGCACGGAGAACAACTTCACGCTCGTAAGTTCACGTTCTACTGTCAGGTACGACTCTCACCGTTGATAACCGCAATGCATGCATATATCCCGTCCAGGACCAGAATACGATGCCCTTGGTGGCATCCTTCCTCCCCTTCGGTGCCGACATGTGAGTTCACTTTTTGCCTCCGTGTGGGCTGCCTTGGACACTTCAGCGATGGGGGGGGGGTCGACTTCGCGGACAGGGGAAGCCAGAAATACCTGAGATTGGACTTAAAGATGGATTTTGAGAGCATTCACAAAGTTTCGACGAGGTCAGTAAATGCCAAGGTGACGTGTGTAGCCCCTCACCTGAAACTGATTATATGCGATCTGAAGCCAAGCTGTAGATGCCGAAGGAGTAGTCTGGATATCCAGGCTCAAGGATAACGTTGACACGGGTGCGTTCGAGCAGGACTCAGCGTCAACAGGTATGGCTTCTTAGCGTTCGATCATCGTCTGAAGACGAAATGTTCTTTCCAGCTGTTAGCTCAGCTGGATGGGAGCTCATTCCCCGGAGAGTTGATCGAAGGGCCGGATCGCAAGGTTCGATGAGCCAACGGGAATCATGACCGGCAAAGCTCCAGAGCTCTCTGTCGAATCTGTCCTAACACCTGTGGTACGGACGATGAATTCCTCGACTTCTTGCGCTAGCTTCTTCCCAGGGCCTCTAGCGCAGAAATCGCGTATCTCATCGTGCTCGACCACAACCCCGCGTAGTGGCAAGCCTCGCCCTTCGGTTCGAGCGATACCAACAAGGTTGCTTCGATGTACAAACACATAGCCGCGGTTAAGACGATTTCTTCCCGTCGACGCGGCGCTCGCTCCTCGATCTGTACCTTGGACTGCCGGGGACCGCTTGAGACTGGGCCGGACGATGTGCGAGAGGAGACTATGGAGGCTGTTTCAGCGTTGCTTTGAAGTACCCAGTTCAAGAGGGAAGGTGCAGATCGAGGATCTCGGACATTGCCCAACTTCACTTCGATGGACGCTGCGTCGTAAAACCATTTTTGTTCCACAGCCACTCCGTCTTCAACCCAGCTGACACGCGTCCATATGCCCGCCCATTCTCTCCTCGCTCTTCTCTCCACCGCCAGCACGCGACCATCCAACCTGGGACTAGGCACGGCCACTCGCTGCCGTGATACCCTCTCAAACTCGTTGACTGTTACAGCGAATGTCGAGGTAAGCTGCGTCTTCAAATTATTTTGTTGCGTGATCTGACATACTGGAAACTGCGGTATTATTCAGTCGATTTTTAACGCTGGGAAGTTCTTCCGCAACGAGTGGCCAAATTCATAGAATTCGTTGAAGTGATTGGCCTGCACATACCCCATCTCCATCTCGAGAGCGTCCACATGCCCCTGATTATTTCGAACTATTCTGACCTGCCAGTGGACACGCAAAATCGATGTCAACGATCTGCGATTCTGGCGCAACGTGGATCTCCCGAGCCTCCGCACTCTCAGTATCTCCGCCCACTGTGTCCTACGACCTATCGCCGTGGCGTCTGTGAGGGACCTCGTACTCCGCGGCGAATCTATGACGACTTTCTGGCCACGCTGGACCGATATGCCCTTGGGCCGGAGTCGCGGACGCTTCGCAGCTGGGACGCGCGTCCATGACGAACCCCGACATCCGCGTCGTGCATTTAACGAATCTGCGTCACTTCAGGGTCTCCTTGAGTAGTCCAGCCTCCAACGTAGACATGCCAAGCTAGATGTGGCGAAGAACCTTCTAGGGCTCGCAGGCAAGGACGGCTCACTGGAGACTGCCAGAGGGAGAAAGACACCCGGGTACGTGTTCCAAGTCGCGGAAGAGCCCGTACACGCACGATCGAGTATGTCGACAGCCTTAACAAGGATCTCCATTTTTTCGAGCACGTCCTCCAGGTGCAGTAAAATGCGGGTGGCGCGCAGCTGGACAGGCTGGGGATTTGAGTCGCGTACTCGTCGCGGGACTCCCGTCCGTCGGCCCTACGGACGTATCCCTACGTCCACGGAGTCCCTCCGACCATGGAATTGACGACACAGATTGCGCCGACGCATTGTGTGCGATTAGCTGAAAACGTACATCGTCATCTGTTTTTAATCCCAATGGGAAAAGAGGTCTGCGGAGGGTGATGCTCATGCCGCGCGCATTGACCATTCGGCCGGACCTGTCGGAACCGTGACCTCCCGCGAGCGCGCGTTTCGAACACAGCCTCAGTCGCGCCGCAGCCAGTGCAACGACTGCGGTTGTTCGTTTCCTACAGTACGTATTTCCTGCCCCTTCCCAAGACTCTCCACAACGCGCCTCAATTCGAAACGTTGTACTATCACCACGATGACGATCCCATCCGAAATGAACGCGCTAGGAGACCTGGACAGACCCCCGGCCCTCCCGGTCGAAGTGATCGAACGGGTGGTTGACTTTCTTCATGACGACATACACACCCTCGCCGTATGCTCCCTAACCAATCGGGCTCTACTACCGACAACGCGCACCCACATCTGGTCCTCCGTCCACATCCCCGTCCTCCATGACAGGCGGCCCCAAACCCGTCGCTTGGCCAGCTTCCTCGCCCTTCTCGACTCCAACCCCGATCTCCCGCAGTACGTGCGCGCCCTCACATGGGCGTGGTCCACATCCGGGGGTTCCGTTCCATCGTGGTCTGGATTCAAAAAGTATCGGCTCTGGGAGAGGCTCCCGAACGTGCGCATACTCGAGTTCCACCGCATCGCATTCTTCGTCATCGACCCGATCCTCGAGCTCTGCCGCATGTTTCCTCATCTCGAAGAGCTCGTGCTCGACAGGATATCTGCCGTAGCCGTCGGCATGGTGCGCAACCCCATCCCGGACCAACTTGAAGGCATGCACGGGACTAGGAAGCTGAAGCGGCTGTCCATCTTGGGCGCGATGTCGCCGGGACACGTTTCCGCCCTCGCGGAGGCGCTGCTAGAGGAGCGGCTGCACTCTTCGCTGGAGATCCTCGACCTCCGATGCACGACGTACCTTTCATCCCGATTTGGTCTCCCGCCGTCCGCGAAAGCGCTCCCTCTGTTGCTCAAGGAGATCGCACCGCAGCTGCGCAGCTGCGGCATTCCGATATATGCTGACGAGTACAGCGGTGAGCATTTAGTGCTGAGCCTGAAGGGCAATGCAGCTGACTGTTCATCTTCGTCCTCCTCTAGCCGACAGTGTAGCAAGGCTATATGACTGCGCCATGGAATGTGCAGGCTTGCGCTCGCTGATGGTGCAGTGCGACACCCGCCCCGATCCAGCGACGCGAGAGGCGCTGCATGACACCCCCTTCCTCTTCGTAGAGGCCCTTGCGGAGCGCCTATCATGTTGCGAAGAGTCTCCGCTTGCACATCTCGAGGAGGTGTCAATGTGGTGGTTCCAGACGAAGCAAGATCCTCCAGGCTGCCTCGAGGCGTTCAAGCACCTTGCGCTTGCCCTCGTCGGAGATCGCGGTCGATATCCGGCTCTGAAGCGTCTGGAAATACGACGGACGGCGTGTCCATCGAGGGATGATGTCGATCCTCATATCTATCTGTCGGAGGAGATGCTGAGAGAAGGCCTGGCGGCAGTGGAGGAAGCTAATGTGGAATTGATGTTGGACCTCTGAAGTCCTCTGGCCTTCCTCGCGCATCAATACTGTGGGCCTTCTCTACCGTGACTTCAACCTGGCTTCAACCGTACCTTCATCGTCGTACGTAACGATCGTCTTCTGCTTTTGTATCAGCACATTTGGATAACGTTTCGGTGCACCTCTGTACTGCATGTCCCGTGGCTTTCACCGGTTAAATTCCATAGCACGGAATTTGTTTACGTGCTACACAAGGATGCCCCGTATACTATAACTGTCTCAATATTGTGCTCCGATTCACTATAATCTCGTCGTCGCTGTTCAACGTTGGATCTCCTCGCCTGTGCGTCTGTTCGATGTAAACTTATCGTTCTGTACAAAGCGTGTAGACGGCGAGAACATGATAAATGAAGCGAATGGGTCAGCGTAAGTTGGGGCTTTTTGGATATGAAACTGCATCATGAGGCGACGTGACTGTAGTGTGGTCAATACCTACGGGCACGAAACTAAGCCAATGGCGGATTTGTGTTTTGGAAAGCCCCCGTCCACGCTCCTCCACAGAGCTCCAGAAATTCATCATGAATCATCACAGACATGAAATCTAATCCATCTTGCTGGCTACGAATCTTTCGACGGGTCCAAGCCTTCCCATACAGGAATGAATATCGCAATGGGTTAGCACCTTCGGGGAGCAGAATAGTCATTTGAGGTCAATAGTCAGGTGCCTTCAAAGATGGAAGACACGGGCAACCAACGGGCAACGTACCGGAGTCTGTCGCGTATGTAAGCAACTAGAGGTCGGATAACCACAACGAACGCTGATCGACGCTCATTTCTCTCAAACGAGAGATAAGGCCTCAAGAGAGACTGGGTAAGGAAGTAGCAGAGATGGACCGTGTTGACATATTCAATGCAGAACCTATTAAGTGCAAACCTGTTCGAGTTATACAGCGACAAACCGCGCTCGTCATGCCAGCTATACAGTGAGTAAGGATTGACGAAATGTACAATCGCAACAAAACCGACGAGACGTTGAACATGGATCTCAATGAGAGGCGTTTCTTCCACAAATCGTTGGAAACCAAGCACCCAAGCGGATTTTGTTATCCTTGTTGACGGCTGACAGGACGACCCAGCCATGGCCGAGTCGAGGTCCCTGAACCAAAATTCTTCACGAAGGGGTCTCTGTCGACCTAGCCCAGCTGCTGTGCATGATGCATGACGACGGCATGTTGATACGACGGCATGTCATGCGAATCTGGAAGAAGCAATATCAGTTGACACGGGGACAGAAGTACTGAAGGCCACAGAATGGGCTGAGACGGGTCCGCTGGACACCCAGTAATGCGAGCGCTGCGCAGTGCGTGTTCCGCAGAGGAGGATGCTGTGATGATGTCCGTAGTGTAGATATATCATGGGAGGAACCAAGGAGAAGTACAGGATTGAGGGGACTCGAGGACAACATTGCGGCGCAGCAAGTGGCACAGCTTCTTGAATTCACACTGTCATGCACATTTATTCCGGGTGCCTCCCGCCTCAACTTCCTCTCCTGCCATCCACTCCTTCATTCACGGCTGCAAGTGCAACCAAACGGACACAACACAAGGCTCCTTGATACACTCTACTACGCTAATCTGACTTGAGGTCCGGCACCAATGTCCTATGACCTCTTCTCCCTCACCTTCGTCCCCCGCCAGGAGGATCGCAACATCGTCGACCTCGTCGACCCCAACGGCACCGCCTATTATACTAAGAGACGAGTAGCGACGAGCGAGTACAGGATTGAGGTGTACGGTGCGTCATACCCCTGCAGGACGGCGCAGTATTACATCGTGATGGCGGGATTTGATATTGATGATGCAAAAGACTCTCTCTCCGAAAGCCTCCTCGCTTCTGTTTCCGCACCAAGCTCAACCAGCAAGCACAAGACCCTCCAGCTGCACAACCCCGACTCTATTGTCGAGCTCAAGAGCACCGGCGTGCTGACGTTCAAGTGGTCATTCAGGTGGGAAGAGTGAGTACGGCCCAGCCTCCTTCCCTCCAAGCTCCGTGCAGACCTCCACGGTGTCCAGACATGACTTCGAGTGGAAGCGTGAAGAATGCTTTATGGTTCGCAAGCCGGACCCAGCCGTCCTCGTAGCGCAGACGAAGGAGCCCCCAGGGAAGTTGCAGACGCGGAACGTCCAGATCCTCGACTACAACATCAACCGGTATGTTCTTGACTTCCCCAGTTTCTCTCGCGCTCAGACAGAGACCCCGTCCATCATGCGTCATACATCAGCTTCGACTTCAACGACCGCAAGGGTCTCGAGATCACCATCCTGACCGCCCTCCTCACCTTCTCTGACCTCAACGAAGTGCACCACGTCGCCTCCATCCCCATCCCCACCCCAATCCCCGCCACGACCTCTGCCTCTGCCCCAGTTCTCCAAGACCACATCGTAAGCTCGCCATCCTCGGCGGTCCCTCCTCCAACGTTCACGGCGGCCAGCCTCAACCTTCCCTTATCGGCCGATGGTGAACCTCCTGCCGTGCCGCCACGGCCGGCACCAAGAATGGGCGTAGAACGCGTGGCGGAGATGCATGCAGTGCGGAATGCAGTGGGCGAGGGCGATGTGAATGAGGTTGAGGTGTGGGAGGAGTGCGACGTGATGGACTACGCGCAGTACGCGGAGCGACTGCTGAACGTGAGTGCTGCGTTTATCAATGGTATCTGGATCGTGCGGAGGCTCGGGGATGCGGTGGAGTGAGCGCATGACATTGACATTGACTGGATGTGTGCGCAGGATGAGGCGATGCTATTCATCAGCATTCGCTCGGCGTCGCAGATGCAGGTCCCGAAGGTGCTTAAGGTGGTCGAAGAGACAAAGCGTCTCCGATACAAGGCTGGTGAGTTTCTCCGCAGTCATCCTGGCGTTCGTTTGTTTCCGCCCGGCGAACAGAGAACGTTGCATTGGGACCGTCCCGTTTCGTGGAGACGTGTCTATGGTCCGAACACCTGAAGGAAGGTGCTTCGTCCGTCTGTCGGAGAGTGCAACGCTCCGGCGTCTGGTCGAAACGAGCGCATCTCTGATGCTTCCTTCCCCTAACAGGCATCGCGGAGGAAGAAGAGCTGCACCAGTACGTCATCTATGAGACTGACAAGCCTCACCGCAAGCCGCCACGCCGCATCAACCTCGATGACCCCGATCCGAGGAAAGGCAAGATCAAGGAGCCTGACATTGGTAGATACTCGCCGCCGACGAGCCTCACGGTGCATCTCAGCAAGATCGATATGCCCGAACTCCAGCCCAAGGCTAACGCAGCGGTGGGTCGGCGGCGCTCGTCGGGCTCAAACACCCCGGTTATGCGTGCGCCATCACCCCAAGTCTCCCTACCACCCTCATCGATGCAATACTCCCAACCGCCGCCACCTTCTGAATACTCCCAACCGCTTCCGCCTTCTGAGTACTCCCAACCGCCACCGACATCGTCTCCGTATTCCCAATCGCCACCGTCGCAGTACTCCCAACCGCCACCGCCACCCCCGCCTCAACACTCCCTACCACCCCCATCGACACAGTACTCCCAGTCTCCGCTGCCACCGCCTATCCCCCTCCCCATGCACATCAAGGAACTCTCGGAGAAGGAGCGCAAGCGGGTAGAGAAGGAAAGCCGGAAGATGGAAAAGGAGCGCGAGCGCATGGAGAAGGAGAGCAGGCGCAAAGACAAGGCACGTCGTGAGTCGTACTTCCCCCAGCCGTCTTTCGGTCCTCCCCCTGCGACGAACAAGCTCTCGAAGCCCGCACACACCCCCGCGCACATGACACATCCGTATCAGCCGTCGCCTTCGCCATCACAACTCGGCAACCCCGCGATATACGCTGCGCCGCCGCCGCAGCAGCGCCAGGAGTCCCTCCCACGCCCCGGTTCGATAGCGGCGTTTTCGCAGCTAGAGTCCCAGGACGGATCGGGGTATCAGTCGGTGTACGTCGTACCTGGGCCGAGCGGGAGCGGGAACGGGAACGGTGGCCGTGGGTACGGGTGGGGCGGTGGACGGCCGACGTCGATCTATGGGAACAGCAAGGGTCCGGTGTCTACACTGTTGCATAAGTGGGCGAAGGACTAGCGTTGAGAACCACTCAGGTGGAAGATGTTGGTCTTTGGCAGGTGCGTGACTGTGTTGTCTCGTTTTGCACCGTATCAGGAAACTGCGAAGCTGAGGCCGTTATGCTTTCGTTTCTCAGTCGATGCCGACCTTCCCTGCCCCGAATCTGCTTGCCTTTCAGGCTGAAGGGTCTTGACCGAGCTCTGCAGTGAGGGTCGAGGGAGGGAAGGAGAAGCGAAAGACAATACCTTGGTTAGAGTGTATCTTATCATTCCTCGCGCCTCCGGCGTCCGTCTACTTCTACTAGATCCGTCCCCGTACATATTTCAGATTCCACGCGCACACATGCATCCATACCACGCTCATGGACCAATTCATGGACAGTATTTCATCTGCCGTTTAATTCCCTCTGGTCGCGGCGATTGGAACTCTGACTGCGCACACCTCGAACTAGGCCAATCGCGCAGCGCCTGCTGGCACTGCGCTCCACATTGGAAGGTCGAGATGATGAAGGCATGAGCGGGTGCTGTTGTTTGGCTTGTGGGTCCTATCGTTGGTACTACTAAGTGCTATTTTTGCATGGATGTGGAGGAGCTGTGACGGGAACCTGATATGGCATATCATGGTTCGGGCACCTTAACCCCTTGTAAATAGCTTCGTATACTGTCGCCACCTGGTCGTTTGCACGATTTGGTTTTTCATGTCTCGTGATGCAGGATGGCGTCGTTTCGCAACCTCCTTCCACGCAAAAGGCAGTTGCTACTGTGCGTCAGCTCCTTGGCACGGTCACACAAGGGCCTACGTGCCGGCGAAAGTGACTCGTCAGCATCTCGGCGGAATCTGCCACGGTGACATGTCCTGTGACGGTGGGTGCTGACAGGCAGGCAGGTTGCGTTGGTGATGGTTTATGCCGCTCGGAGTGCTCGAACAGACGTCTGTTCCTGCATCTTGATATCTTGATCCTGCTCTGGGCGTTCCGGTGGCGATGGGGCTTTTGCCCCTTCCAAATCAGCTTCCAATCGCAATGTCCTTACCGTTTGAACATTTCGTCGTCGGTCATTGGCAGTTGAGTTGCCTCTCTCGTATATCGTCAGGGCGCATCAAAGATTGGTGACAGTGGCATGTTCTCGTACTTAGAACCCTGGGGTTCTAAACTAGCCATTCGAAGGATATTCAACGAGGTCGATTCTTCTTTTGCGCTCGTAAACGGCCCCTAAATTTCGCCCTCGCATTATAGGTCTTGCAGAATGACGATCTTGAGGTCCGGGACTCTCCCTCGTCGATGTCCATCAGACCTGGGTTACCGTGAACATGCTGCGTCCGCGGTGGGCCCTTTGCCATGATCCCGAAACCGTGAAACTTGTGAAAGGGAAGTATCAGACGCGTCGTGAACCATGTGAAGTGCCGATATGCCGTGTGGGATTTTTGGCAGTTCGACAGCAGTTGGAAGACGGAGGTGCGGTGCATTTCGAGATGCCGCCCCGGCGGGTTGCCAAAGACGGAGGTATTGTTGCTGGCCAAGACTTTTTCGCAGCGCCGCCCACAGACAGAACAACCACAACGGAAGTACGCACCAGAATACTTACGTATACAAGCCCTCGGACGACGACGACGCAGTGTTACCTAATTCAACTAAACTCCGGTTAGTCCAGCGACATTGCAAATCCAGTTGTCGGAGAGAACCTTCCGGAGGGCCTCGATCAAGCTACAGCTCAGACCGACCGACTTCGAAATACCGCAGTGTCCTTAAGCTTCCACCAGCCGTGGTCGCTGAATAGTTGTTGTCCGAATGGGTTGAGCCATCGGCCGAGGCTCACTTCGCCATCTCCACCGGTGGCAGTAAGTTAACCAAGTATACGGATGATGCCTGATCTGCCCATCATTGGCTGTCGCAGCATACTAGGAAGTACTCAGGTGCATTGCCCTGCCTCATCAAGTGTCGCATCAGCTTGGGCGCGCTGCAGATGGCAATGGCCGCCGTGCCCTTCCTTTGGGTCCATTCCCCAATGACAGCCAACGGACGTTCACAATGGACCAAGTGGCAAGAAGGGGTATAAAGGCGTACCTGGGCTCAGCCCCACTCCCTTAGCCTGGTTTCTGCCCTTTCTCTTCCTTCCCTTTCTTTCTTTGCGATCCGGGATCGCCTGCAGACCATCGACTTCTCTGCTTGTGACCTAGCGTCCAACACAGCCCCACACTCCCTTCCAGCGTAGAACGCCTAATAACGACCAAGATGAAGTACTCCGTCTTCGCCACTCTTTCCCTGGCCCTCACCGCATCTGCTCGCCCGGGCTTCGTTTCGTCCAAGCGTGCTGAGTTCACGCTCAAGAACGGAGAGGATGCTGTTGCCTTGAAGTCCGTATTCTTCTTGAGGTTATCATACCCCGAAGGTCTGACACCATCTCGCACAGCGACAAGTTCAAGACACTCACCGCCACCTCCGCGTGTACAAACGGCGAGGTCGCGTGCATAAACAACCAGTTTGCGGAGTGCGCCAACGGCAAGTTCGCCATCACCGCTTGCGTCGGTGGTTTGGTGTGAGTGGCTCACGCCCGAGTCTCTCTGATCTCTTGGCTGATCCGCCTGCCAAACCCTGCAGTTGCGCCGCGCTGCCTCTCGTAAACTCGGCGGGCACCAGCGTTACATGCACGACCGCCGCCGACCGTGATGCTCGCATCGCCGCCACGGGGGCGAAGGCCGGAACAAGTGGGACGAAGGCGGACGACGGGGACAAGAACACGAGCACAAGCAGCGCCCAGGCGTCTGCGACCAAGAGTGCCGCTCCTTCCAAGGCGACCAGCGGGAACAACGCCGCCAGCGGTGACGCGACCGGCGATCCGCAGAAGTCCCTCACTCTCTCTCAGGATAGCATCCAGGCGAACTACGCCAACGACGGCTCGCAAGGGTAAGCCCTCCTCATCTTCAACGCGATGGCGGGCACCCGCTCACCCAGACGTCTATCCCCGTCCCAGCGCGAGCGCCGGTCAAGAGGCGTCGCTGACGTCCACCGACAACTTCATCAACTTCTGCCTTGAGTTCCCAGGGAAGGCGAAGACGAACGGCCAGCAGGTGGTCGAGGGCTCATGCAACCAGACGCCGATGGGCGTGATCGCAGCCAAGACGAACATGCCGTCGGCCAAGTTCCAGGTGCCCGAGAACGGGGACAAGCTCACGGCGAACAAGGACTTCACGATCAAGCTCGCGATCAACAACCTCGAGACAGGCCACTTCACGAACCCGACGACGACGTTCCACATGGCGCCCCAGGTGGTCAATGCGCAGGGCAACATCAAGGGACACTCGCACGTCGTCATCCAGAAGCTCAACGCGCTTGACCAGACGACGCCCGTGGACCCTACCGACTTCGTCTTCTTCAAGGGTCTCAACAGCGTCGCCGTTGACGGTGTCCTCACCACAACCGTTCCTGGGGGTCTCCCCAAGGGCGTGTACCGTATCGCGACGATCAACTCGTCTGCCAACCACCAGCCCGCGCTCGTTGCTGTCGCGCAGCGTGGCTCGCTCGACGACATGGTCTAGTGAGTGCCAATGTTTCTTCGTACCATGACGAGGTACTAAGCGTACCCCATAGCTTCACTGTTGCTTGAGTCTTCTTTGACTCTGGCTGGATTTCTCGGGGAGTGGTTCTAGATACCTTAGTTTTGTCTCGTTATTGCTCGGGTTTTGTAGCTAAACGCGCTATGGTCGCAATGAAGTCGATGGTCTTGCACGTCTACTGGGTAGAAGTTGAGGGACTCAGGATGATTGTGAATGTGGTGGTAGGCAAAGCTTGTAAGCTCCCCTGCGTGCAACGAATTGATAAGTCAGAGGGAACTGTATTGTAGTGGTAATGCAGTGAGGGTACATGATGATGAGTGGAGCATAACAAGGAACTTGCAGGATTACGAGATGCTTTGCTTGGCGGGAATAGGATACATCAAATAGGCGGCAGCGGTCGGCGGCATTGCGGACAAATATTCTGGAAACGAAGGTTATGAGCCGGGCATATCGAAGGAGCAGCACAAACTCACCTTGTATGTTAGCCACTGTAAGCATAAGAATGGAAGGTGGTTAGATCACTCCACGAGACATAGTCATACAAGGAAATATAATCTCACCCGCTCAAGACACTCCGTGTGCTATATCGGAAGCAGTTACCGTCAGTCCGGCCCTCGCACTACCCAACGTGAAGAGAACAAAGCTACTCACGAAGAGATGATGGCACGGCGCGAGACTGTACGTCTTCTTCGACTTGACGGTGCCGACCTTCTTCAGGAACGGCACTTGCAATGGAATCGCAGGCCTTTCCTTCGCATCGCTGGACTTGGACCGGCGCCTTAGCGACGGATCGACGAGGATCGCCTCCATGCAGATCGCGCAGTCGCCGAGCGTCTGCTCCGGGGCCTCCGGGTCTGGCAGCGGGATCGCGGGGTGGTAGTTATATGGCTGGGCGCGCGACATGCGGCTCGGGAGGAAGAAGCACGGGTCGACGTGCTCTTGCAGCCAGACGATGAAGGCTTGGAGAAGCATGAAGCCGGCAACGATCCAGATCCACCCTGAGATACTCAGCTGCGTCAGGAAGCAATACAGGCTGCGCGGTCCAGCATAACGCACCTCGAGGCTCGACGTCGAAGATGTTCTTCGGGCAGCCCAAGAAGTCTGCGACAAGATCAGGGAGTATGCTACGTGAGGGTTGGGAACGACTTACAGAGCACGAAGAACAGCCGACCCAGTGTCGACCCGATGAGGTACTCTGCAGAGAGACCACTGCTCCGCGCGCGTCTCGCAGACCGGTAAATCTGCATCAACCATACGCACGTGTAAAGCGAGCTGATGAAGAAAAGAGGTAGGGAGAGCATGATCACGATGCGGAACACCACGATGAGACACAGCGAAATCAGCGTCCCTGCGACATAACACAAAGTAAGCATACGAGATCAGAGAGATGGATAAGGTCGTACACAGTCGGGCTGCGGGATCCGTTCGGATGTGCTGCCATAGGAATCGGAAAAACGAAGGGCGTTGAGGCGACGCCGGCGGCGGAGGTACCGCTGGTCGAGGTGCGGTAGCCGGAGTTGTCTCTCCCTCAGGAGAGGAGGCTGCAGGTCCTTCAGGTTGCGGCTGCGGGCGGGGCAGTGGTGCAGGCGTAGCAGCTGCTGGTCGCGGCGCTGGCGTGTCTTCAGGAGCTTGAATCTGGCCAATGAGGACCGCGAATTGCTGGAAAGAAGCACACGTAAGAACATACCAGCAGCATATCAATGGCAAACACTTACGGCTTCATAGATGAAAAGAAGACAAGCGAGACCTGCCGGTGCGAGAACCGACATGGACGGTCGCCCTTCCGCGAGGATGGCAACCGTAACGTGCTAATGATGCGTAATATAGACAGATGCCGCTGGAGAATAGGGAGACTTACTCCGACAAAGGAGATGGCATCGAGAAGGCTTTGTATAAGGAACGTATGTCGGGAAACGCGAGAAAGGCCCGCCGCAGAACTGCTCTGAGCTGCCTGTCTTCGAAATAGGGCCAGGAGCAGGAAGTTGATGATGGTCGAGAAACCAGCATCTACACACGAACGTCAGTTGGCCATTCGAAGGCACTCCGGGAGACTGGGATCGTACACGTCGTGATTTTGCCATATAGCCTCTGGGTCCTGCCCACCGCATCAGCGACATGAGGAGTCGGTATGGTGGCAGAACGTACTGAACCCCGACAGTGCGCTTGATCTCGTACAGGATGCCACAATTCTGGCTTAACAGCACGGCTTCGAGAGAGAGCTCCGGAGCTCTGACGGTTGTGATGCCTGTAGGCTCGTCGAACTCGCGCTCAAGTTCTTCCATCAACTCTTTCGGGACCGAGCTCCTATCCAGTTGAGCAAATAGCCTGAAGGAACACTTGGTCTTCGGGCTGTCATCTAGTCGAAAAATCAACGCAATGATCGAATAGAATCCAACGAGAATTCTGCTCTACCGGTTGACGTTGTGTCCTGCTCGAACGCACCAGCGTCGATCTTGTCCTTGAGCCTAGATATTCGCATTCCCATTTCGGCCTCTACAGCGCGCGCACTATCGTTCCGGTAGGCTTCGGGTACTAATGCGGGGAGGTTCCGTAGATCGATGCCATGCCTTCAGACCGCACACAATTAGTCATAGGTGAGAGAATTTGCGTGTAGACATACCCTGTCGACTCGGCTAACGCATACACCGTCCCCGTCGAGACGATGTGAATGCCCTCAAAATCCAATCGGAGGTCTTCCTGGCTCCTCGGCTCCGCAAGATCGACTTTCCCCTGCCCCGCATCTGCAAAGCAGCCCGCATAGATGGATAGAAAGAACTCACATGGATGATGGCGACGTTCCTCGTCTCGTTCCCCTCCCTCCTCTTGAACGGAACCCGCTTGTCCCCGACGTTCAGCGTCACCTTGTTCGAGCGGGTCCAGTTCCACGGCCCGAGTCGTTCTGGGATCGCGGTGAGGTTGGAGGCGAGCATCCACTGATCCGACAGGGACCGCCATGGAGCCGCTTCTTCCGTAGCGTTGAGGGAGGTGAGGTTGTGAAGTCGAAGGTCTCCGTGCCAGAAGCCGGTCATGTTGGAGTAGTACGATCCCCGCTCGGGGTCGAGCTCGACACCGACGGGGAGGAAGGATGACACCAGGGGCATTGTATTGGGGTCTAGGATGGGCTATATGCGTGCAATATGGTTACCAACGCAGAGAATCGCACCTGACAGTGAACCATCGACTGACGAGAGTGAAGTTGGTCTCCGTGCCGTTCAGCCATGCGCTGAAGTTGCCGAGCTGCCAGTTGAGGGACTGGAGGCCGTTCACGTAGAGGTCTCTTGTAGACGCAATGTCGTCTCCTTTGCCGTTCATGAGCATGAAGAGGACGAAGCTGAGGAAGAGGAGGGAGGGGACGGAGCTGCGTTGCTGGCGGGCGGGGGTGTCTGTGCCATTCTCGAGATCGCGGGTGTCATCGTTCGCAGGTGTGCTCATCGCCTAACGACGCAAAGGGAGAGAGGGGCTTGCACCGTGAACGTGGGCGCAGGTGGAGAAACGTTGGGGACGAAGTCGAGAAGGAGTCGTGGTCGTCGCGGACAAGAGCTCAAGAGCGCGGAAGAACTGTGGCGCTGAACGTTAACGTCCGCCCTTGATCTCACACCACCACGACACTTTTGCCTGCCACACACTCTCTGCCTACCTCAGTCACTATACGTGCTGAAAAACTCTTTTTCTCCCTGTACAAGTAGTCATCATAACCTTTCCAGGCTGGCCTCCTCTCGCAGCCTCGAAGTTGCCCGACATTACGGAAGGCCAGCGGAAGGCTATATCTTCAGTGCGACAGGACTCAGAGCGTGGATATTTTCCAGTCCAAGGTGTCCCCGTACTCGGTGCACAAGAAGCTAGCATTTGCAGGTGCAGTTGGTGGCCCATTTCTCTTGGCCTCGTCCTGACATGTGATCCACCTCTCAAACACCAAACGTCCTGCCGAACATGCTCTGCTCTGTCACAAGAAAGGCTTGTGTGGCTCTCTGAGGATAGAACGCATATCATTTTGACGCGACGACCCACTTGAAGAAGGCTTGAGGCTTGTGTCGCACGATTGAGTACGGTAGGATTTGTCCGGCGTATAGGGTCCTCTTTTCCCGCTAAAACTTCTGGTACGTCCTCAATCCATCTGTTCCCAACATCCCCAAAATCAAGTTCGGAGGATGCAGATGACGGTCTCGACCTCGAGGCTTACTTTAGATGTGACGGGCTCGCATTATGATTACACACCTTCAGGTAGGCGGCACAGCACCTAGCCTATCGGCACTGACCGTCATGCGTTCTTTCCCTATGGCATATGCAGAGCTCTCATTCAGACCCTGCACGGGCGGTCTTCTGCGGAGCTTGAGCAGGTGGCTCGACGATCTTCGACGACGTAGCACTTTCCGGGCACCTTCGACTGCACCCCCTTCATGGAGTTCGGGGACAACAGCTACCCCACGCAGCTCTTCTCTGGCACGCCCGAAGATGACGATGTTCATTGTCCTCCTCGCGTGGGCCGCAACCTTGCGATGGCGTGGGGCGTAGACGCTCCGGAGCCACGTGTTCCTGACCCTGGTCCCCGCGGGCTTTGAGTCTCGTCACGCTCCTGGTCGACCCGAGCCCGTGTTTTGTCGGGTTAAAATAGTATTTTCGCGAGTCGAATCTCCCAGCGTGCGCGGTGGCTGCTGGAGGGAGTCCCGACGCGCGCCTCCGGTCAACGCTTCTTGGACGCGCTCGTACCAGTGACGAACATCCGCGGCGGCAGCTCCTGGGTCCGTGCCACCCTGTACGCTCGCGGGATATGTAGGCAGCAGGACTCGCTCGGAGACGCATCCCCCCTGCCCCCGCACGCTGCCTGCAGGTGAGATGCGTCCTGGTCTCGCTAATGACATCCCCCGCTCACGCGCCGCACGCTGCCCGCAGTGCTTTCGTTTTCGTCATTCGTAGCCGCGAGCCATCTCTCGAATCATGGTAGATGAAGTGCCACTCAAGCGGAAGAATCCTCCACGCGGTCAGGGGCAGATGCCCGAGCCGGGACCGTCGCAGTCTCAGCCCCAGCCCTCGTCCTCGCAAGCGAGCACGACTCAGCCATCGACTAGCCAGAGCCAGTCCGAGCTCCCTAAGCAACAGCCACCTTCGGGACAACAGCCGCTCTCGGGACAGCGACCGCAGCAGCGACCGGAGCCTACTCCACAGAATGGCGGGTCTCAGACGCAGCCCGGACCGGAATCCCAGCCTTCCGCGCAGAGAGGTTTCAACGCCGCGATCGCTCAGGACTGCATCGACCTCGTCGAAGCGTACAGGCGCGGAGATAAGTCCAGGGGATGGGTCACCCTCGCCCTCACGAACAAACTCGGACTACGAGGACGACCCGACGACGACCCCGCTGCTGTGGCGGCTCTCGACACCTACTGCGCGCAAGTCAATGAGATCGACAACGCCCGAAAGGCTGCATCGAACTCACAGCAGGGATCGAGGCAGTCCACGCCTGAAGGGGGCCCGGAGAACCTGGACACGCGAGGAAGATCACGGACGCTCCACCAGTCCAAGGGGAAGGGACGCGCGGACAGACCGAGGACTCGATCACGGTCCGGATCTAGCAGAAGGATGCGGTCGCGCTCCTCCTCCCCCCTCGCTCTTAGCGAGGATGAACGCGCATCCAAGAGGCAGAAGCCCGACCCGTCGGAGTTTGCTTGGACGGCTGCAAACGCCGTCGCCGAGAAAAACCTACGCCCAGAAGTCCTCGCGAACCTCACCCAGCTCAAGCGCTATGCAAAGGACATCCGTTTCGCGAAGTCGCACCTCATCAACTCGGTCGGCGTACCCGAATTTCCGGATGCCGAGTGGGGGAACGTGCTTCGAGGAAAGATGGTCGACCTCGATCACGTCTTCAGCGGCCAGTACTCGCTCGGACAGGACGAGAAGCACGTCGAAAAATTCGGACCGCTCGAACTCTCCTACCGCACGGTCACTCCTTCGAAGACTATCAAGTCCGCAGGGGACTGGGTCATCGCCTGGCAGAAAACTACCGCGGCCATCCTCTACGCTTTCCCTCACCGGAAGGCCGAACTCGACGGTTACTTCGCACACATCTTCGGCCTCTTCGGCGCGATCCACCCCGACTTCCACTACCGCATTCTCGACTATGACCGTGCCGCCCGCAAAAAGGCAGGCGCCGTGCATACGATCCTCCTCACCGACCTCTATGAGTTCTCCTTCCTCCATACCCTCTACATCGACTCCATCGGTGCCTCCGTGGCCACAAACACCACCTCTCGTTCTGACAACAAAAAGCGCACCAGAACTACGAGCAAGACCCAAAACGATGAGCCATGCCGACGCTGGAACCGAGGGATCTGCAATGCCAGCGACAGCGCCTGCAAGTATACGCATCGATGCTCCAACTGCGACGCCACAGGTCACCCCGCTACCAGATGCCCTAAGGATGCAAAGCGCAAGTGACGCCGCTTCCGCACCCCGTTTCCTCCGGAACCTCGTGTGGGATGACCGCAATCCCCCCGCCCGCAGACTGGTAGATTTTTCCCTCACACACGAGCCGCTGCCCGATGTTCCACCCTCTATCCTCCATGACCCCGTCATCAACTCTACCTTGTCCCTCCGCCCGGACTTGTTTAAAATCGTTACGCCCATAAAAATCGATGTCTTCCAATCTCTCTTGCACGATCACCCAACCCCCCCCTTCATAGCCTCTGTCATCAAAGGTCTCCGCGAAGGTTTCTGGCCCTTCGCAGATGGGCGCCCCATCACTTCATCAGTAAAAATCTCCTTGCCTCTGTAGTACACTGTGGTCTATATAGCACTTATAGCTAGGTTGCAACCCCCCTTTTATGTAGCAATATGTAGCATCACTCATATGGACATGGAGCGCACTGTAGCGCACTGTAGCAAGCCATAGCAGTATATATGAAATATATAGTCCTTAGTAGCCAGCCTGGCAATAGGCATTCCAGTACCCAAATGGTGAGACAAATCACTCCAGTATGGAAAAGAGAAAACAAGGATGCATTACCATGGTAGCAATAGAGGAGTTCTTCTGACAGTGAAGTAGCTAGTTCTCGTACTCCTCGCCCTCGTCGGCGCTTGCACGATCAGCGAAGCGCCCGCCGGTGCGCTTGAAATCAGCAAGTGCCTTCGCATGCACCTTCGCACCAAGCGAACGGGTGACTAAAGTCTCGTCAGGCCCAGCTTTGGCATAAATTCTGAGGGGAACAGAGGTGAGGCAGCAGGCTGAAAAAGCTGTGTGAAGAGTGCGCACCGTCCATCTTCATAGATCCACTGGCAGATCTGGGTAACGACGTGCAAGTCGTCGGAAGCAGCTTCGTACTGCCGGAGTTCACGAAGATGATGCCGGTAGACTGGCGAATATTGATCCTCAGTGAAAGGTACCTTCGTGAAGGAGCCGCTGCTCCACTTGTCAATCGCGCATTCAACCTGCACTCCGCAGAAAAATTGGTCAGCATCTCGTCTTCGTGGGCAGACATGAAGGCTTACAGCAGCAAGGATGAGCGCGAACGCAACGAGAGGGAATGGGGCATACTTGGCCTTGAGCATGATGCCGTCGTCCTTCTTGTTCTTGAAATAGATGCGATTGGCCATCTGTTGGATGATACTGGCGTGGTAAAGTCCTTCATGATCGTCCTGCGTCTTGCCTCGTTTCTAAACGACAGTCCAGCTTTGGCTTGCAAACATCGACAATGAAAGCGTGAAAAACAACTTACGTGGTATACGAAAGCATCATGCTTGCGGAGGGCAGCAGCTCGCTCACGGTTGCGAAGTTGAATCGCTGTTTGACCGCTTGGTAGGAAGTTGTACGCCGTCTCAACGAGGTTGCGTGCAGCGGTCTTCAGTTCGCCGCGCAAGTGCCAAGAATATGCTGTGATCTGTAATATAATACAGTAAATATGCCGGAGGCTGATAGATGGAATTAGCTTACAATCTTGACGCACTCGCGGTTGGGAGCGAGTTCGATGTCAACGTCGTCCGCAGCCTCCCACCATGCTTGTTTGGCCCAAGCCAATTCGGTAAGCTTGTCCGGATATGCATCCTCAGTGCTGACGAGACTCTTGAAAATGCGAATCGCTGGGATGAGAATCTGCTGGGCATTTGCCTCATAGTCAGCGATGCGAGGGCGCTTGCCCTCAACTCGCTCTCGGATACGGCGGGCCTTCGGATAGTCAGTTCGCGGGTCGCTGTCACGAGAGTTGGCATCGACACTGCGGCGCTTTGCGAGCGGAACATCACTATCGTAGCCATCCTCGTCTTCTTCGGGGGCATCATCAAACTCGCCCTCGTGCTCGTCATCATGGAAAATGTCTGGGGACTCGGCCTGCTCGTCGTCAGAGAGCACATTGTCGTCAAGTCGTGCCCCTGCATGGTAGGCGGAGGAGCCGAGGTCACTTGGCAGCAGTTCAAGCTTCATGGAGACGGAAATTACTGACCGTGCAGGTCATTGGCATCGCCATCGTCTACATCCTCCTCGCTGCGCCGTGAGATGGTGTCTTCATCGTCATCGACTGCATGACCCGAAGAGACAAGCACCGTCGCATTTTTCGCAAGCTGTCGAAGACGTGAGGAAATCCAGGACGCACGTGGAATCCCGGCTTCCTCATCTTCGGGTGAGAGATCGTCTAGTTGTCGCACTGAAAGTGTAAGCTTGCAGTACATTGATGCATGGGGTGTGCACGAACCTTCACAGACTCGGAACCGAACCTTGGACGCCTGTATATGATTCTGGTAGGGCGCTTGGAATTGTTGGGTGGAGTCATCCGTCGCATAGAGGTCGTCGACGTGGGACGCAGAGGTGCTATTAGCCCGCATGTTGCCGGGCTGCGAGGGGCGCTTCGGTGGATGTTTTCTGGATAGTATAAATGACATTCACTCACTTGGATAGCACTTGTGTTACCACCCTGACGGGGTGGCGGTGCACGCGGAGTCGAGTCGGCCACGCTGGTCGAAGACCGACGGTCGAGCTGGGACGGAGTTTGCGACGTGGGCGATGGGCGAGGCTTGGATGAAGTGGACTGGGTTAGGTGGGACGTATACCGCTGAGTCGACGAGCCTGTGTGCATAAGGAGAATATTCACCAATGAGAGTGTAACTTCGCGTCGATTTCCATTCATGTAGCACTCACCTTTGCGTCCGCTGGGTACCGCATTGAATGGGTTCCGAGCGGCGGCAAGTTGCGCAGCTTTATCGGGGGTAAGCTTGCGCGACATCTGAGAGCTCAGCCATGAGTAGGAGACATCACAGTGAAATAGGAATAAACGCACCGGTGCAGCAACGTCACCGCGACGTTGACCCGCTACCTTCTGAGCTGGCTTTGCCTGCACCGAGGATGAGGTCGCTGAAGAACGGGGAAGCGGTATACCTAACTTGCGGGCCTCCAGGTTGACAGGAACCCCCTTAGAGGATGTCGAGTTCGTGGCGAGCGACGTAATCTTAAACTCAGAGGAGAAGCAATGATAAGCTCAGCGATGCGGTTAAGAATACTCTAAATAAGTTTTACCTCAGGTGCCTTTAGCCCGGATACACGGTGATTCTCCTTGTTTGTGTCACGGCGGTTCTTGCGTTTCGTCGGGGCAACTGGTTCCATGGCTTCCATCTCCTCTAAAATCTTACACCGTGAAGAAGAACACAATCTACAACAATCTGAGACTTACGCATCAGTTTCTTCTTCTCCGAGTCCCTCGGCTTCCGCTCACTGCGGCGAGTGTTCAGCGGGTTAGCTTCAGAGGACATGAGGGAGGGACTGGGGCGTGCTCGAGATGGTGGGGGTCAATGCGGAAGAGTCGCAAAAGGGGAAGCGCCGAGGAGCGGTCCTGAGTTAGGGAATGCCCCAGGGGCCACTGAGCACCCTCTAACGTTCTGCAGAACCCCAGTCCCAGTCTATGGCGAATCTACGCTGCGAGAGTTGCAAAGAGCTGTTCAGTACACAAAAGGCGAAGAATCAACATATCGGGGCATCACCAACATGCTTTGACTTCTATGACCAAGAATCCTCCCGCATTTCGACTCACGCTGAGGCTCCTTCGCTGCCAGCTCGCAGCGACCATCACATCTCCTCCCCTTCTCACACCGGCTCTCTCTATCCTAGTCCCAGCGTTGACTTCCGAGCAGACGAGGAGCCTGCGGCCTTCCATGACCCTCCAGAGGAGAACCCACCCAAACGACGCCGAGTCACTGTCGAAGAAGTTGAAGATGACGACGCTGATCACGCCTGGGTCTACGAGAACTTCCCTACGCCTGTCGCGACACCGCTAGGGTCGGGTGTTACTTCCTTCAATGATCAGTTTACAGAGCAGGAGTCGATGGGTGAACAGCCGTACTCACCATTTCGAGATCGCAAGGAGTGGGGCCTAGTGAAATGGTTGATGCGGCAGACCACTCAGACTGGGGCAGACAAATATCTGAAGCTCGAGATTGTGAGTTTAGTGCGCTACTTAACATTCATTGACAGTATTACTTACCCGAGCACTAGACCCGCGATGTTACCAAGCCTTCCTTCAAGAACAAGGTCAGCATGCTGAAGAAGGTTGACTCGCTGCCTGTCGGACCAACCTGGAACTGCGACGAGATCAAGGTCACTGGTGATCTTCACGGTCCAAAAGGGGAGTTTCTTACCGAAGAGCTGGAACTATGGCGCCGCGATCCTCTTGCATGCATTGCCGACCTCATCGGGAACGCCGCGTTTAAAGACTTTATCGTCTACGAGCCTACACGAGTCAAGCGCGATGGTCAGCGGTATTACAGTGAGATGGGTACATCGGACTGGTGGTGGAAAATCCAGGTACGCACCCTCACGAATGGCCAAGATTTCTTCTCATGATTTCGAAGTCCCGTCTACCGCGAGGCGCGACCGTTGCGAGCGTCGTGTTAGCATCCGACAAGACACAGTTGTCCGTCTTCCGGGGGGACAAGACCGCTTGGCCAGTCTACCTCACGCTAGCCAATATCGACAAGGAGCTGCGTCGTAAGCCTTCGTCCCACGCATCTATCCTGCTTGGATACATACCTGTAGCCAAGTTGGCTTGCTTCGCCGATTCTACGCGTTCCGACGCTCAACAGCGTTTCTTCCACACCTGTATGAAGGCACTCCTCGCTCCGCTCATCGAGGCGGGCAAGTCTGGAGTCCCAATGACCTGTGCGGATGGCCTTATCCGGCGGGTCTACCCTATCCTTGCAGCGTACGTGGCGGACCATCCGGAGCAATGCTTGATTGCCTGCTGTCGGGAGAATCGCTGCCCACGGTGCGTGGTCCCTCGCGACAAGCGTGGAGAGGAAACTCTTCATCCTCTGCGTAACCACCAAATCACCGTCAACTTCCTCTCTCGTTCCGCAAGTGGCGAAGACGTACCTGAAATGGATCTACACGGTGTGCGCCCCATACACCATCCGTTCTGGGCAGAGCTCCCCCACACCGATATCTTTGCCACAATCTCTCCCGATATCCTGCACCAGCTCCATAAAGGTGTCTTCAAAGATCATCTGGTGGAGTGGGTCAGCAAGATCGTGGGCAAGACGGAACTCAATAGGCGGTTCTCTGCGATGCCTCATTGCCATGGCCTTCGACACTTCAAGAACAGAATCTCCGTTATCACTCAGTGGACAGGCTCAGAAGCCAAGGAGATCGAGAAGGTGCTCCTCGGCCTCCTTGCCGGGCGCGTCGAGCCCGATGTCATCAGCGCCGTAAAAGCCCTGCTAGATTTCATCTATCTGGCTCAATACCATGTTCACAGTGATGCCACGCTCTCGAGGTTGAAAGCGGCCCTCTCTGCTTTCCACCAACACAAAGACGTCTTCGTTCGTCTCGGGATTCGCGAGCACTTCAACATACCTAAGTTGCACTCCCTTCTCCATTACCTCGAGGCCATACGCTCACTAGGTTGTCTTGACGGCCTGAATACGGAGACGTCAGAACGACTGCATATTGACTTCGCCAAAGCAGCTTACCGCGCCAGCAGTCGCAATGAATACACCGCACAGATGACGACTTGGCTTCAGCGGCAAGAGGCGCTCGTGCGTCGTGATGCGTTTCTTGCCTGGGTAAACGGTCGCGATGGCGATCGTTCTCTCCGTGAATCAGCCGAGGAGGAGGAGGAGGAGGAGGAGGAGGAGGAAAACAGCACAGTGACGGACGAAGAAGAGGAGGAGGATGATGCATCGTCTGCTGGCAGGGCGCCTTCAGGAAGCGAGAACCGTAACACCCAAGAACCAGGATTCAAGACGCTCAGCGCTCTTGTCAACTCGAACGTCCGCCGCGCATACCACCACCCCCTCAGCCCCTCTGCCAACCGTGTATCTCTCACAGACCTGGCTACTCGTTACGGGGCGCCAGACTTCCTCAACGATCTCATCGCTTTCCTCGACGTCAATCTCACCACTGCACTCCAGCCCAACGAATTCGACGTCTACAGTATCTACCACAGCATCAACGTCCTGATCCCTGCCATTCGCCATTGTGACAACTCCAAGCGCATCTGCAAAATTCGTGCGTCACCCTTCAGGCCTAGAGAGGGAAATTGAAAGCCCGCTCCACCGCGATTCGACTGCGCTCTGTTCGTCGTGGATGAAGAGAAGCACCGCCGAGAAGGGGGGCTCAAAGGTGTGTAACTGTGAACCAGTATCGCCCAGCGATCTCTTATGCTTTTCCAGGTACCTGCGCAGCTCGTGTACGCGCAATCTTCAATCTCCCTGAACACATTGGTAACTATCGCCACCCACTGATGTATGTCCAGTGGTTCAGACCCTTTCGTGGCCCCGACCTGCACAACGGTCTGTGCATCACCAGCCCTTCCACATCAAAGAAAGTTCGCCATCATTCTATTGTATCTGCCAGCACCGTCCTTCGATCGTGTCATCTCATCCCCAAGTACGGTTCTGACAACGTCGATCCGGACTGGACGCCCGACACTGTTCTGGATCTATGCGATGACTTCTTCCTCAACGCCTACATCGATTTTCACCTGTTTCACGATCTCACCTTCCTGGCACCTTGAAGATGACGAAGGTGAGCAATATGCTGATGTCAATCCCTCGGCCACTCGCTCATTCCACTGACGTATGGCAGGGTCTGAAGCTCGATGTCCATTCCTCGTCCATAAGCAACTCACCTCTGTCCCCCACTACTGTTTAGCGCTACCCCGCACTGTCAAGCATGCCTAGCGTTTCCGATTGCGCGATCACAGAGTCTTAAGCAGTACAAGTAATGCATCCCTGTTGCGTGATTCGGAGGAGTATATTGCTGATTCTCACCACCCACAGACTTTTCATGGACACCATCCATCACCAGCAACAGCAACAATGCATGCCGGTCGTGGCTCGGAGGTGCACAAGCATCGCAGGCCCTTGGAAGGATACAGTCGTATCCTCGTCTTTTCCTCCTACGTAAGTGCTATGTCTCGAGCCGTACGCCCACTCTGTCTTGGATTTGGCTACAAGGGATGGGGGCCGTGGGCGTTGCGCGTGCAGGCTACTGTACAGGCGGATCACGGTGCAGATACGGACGGAGGTGGCTGGCTGGGGCCCATGGACGGCACAGAGGCGGCACGTCTTCCAGAACGTCCGCGACTCCGCCGTGCCGGGAGGCTGCAGGGGGGGGTGGGGGGGCGCGACCTGGCCTCGCACTGCACCCGCGGCTCGCTTCGCACGAGCTTATTCCTGACTCGCGCGTAGAGGCCACTCGGGTTTTCTCCGCCCACAAGCCACGGCTAAGAATTGCTGGCGGTGACGGGCGATGCATGGAGGGGGCGAGGCAGAGGGAGACGCGGGATACACAACGTTGACGCCCTGTGGGAGAGATGTCCCCTGGATACGGTATCCCTGCGATGAGTAGCGGCGAGGGGCGGATGGCACTGCGTGCCAGCATCGAAGCGAAGCTTGTGGTCCGGCAGTTGCGCCAGCGGACGGACGCCGATGGCTCCAGATTGGATATTCGTATAACCTCTTTCACTTCGTGGCCCGCGGTCCAACATCATCACCGTATGATTCCCAGCGCCTTATGCCGACAGCTAACAAATGTCCTTCCAGGTTCTCTACTTCGGCGCTGTCATCAAGTTAATGCAATAGGATGCTGTGTGCGTTCCAAGGGAGAAGTTGGATAGACATGTAAATTGTGGCTGCTCAACTCGGGCGCCCTATGCTTCATTTAGTTCGTGAGCATATGCAAAGAAGCTAGGGATACTGAACAAGTAGTTTCGTACAATACAAAATTCGGTATCGCCAATCTCGAGTGGCGTAACACTGCTAGCGCCTGGGCATGCTGGAGCGTCCCAGGCAACGATCCACATCGGACGCCAACCCCGCCCATGATTGCTCTATACAACTCTATATTCCACCAAGCTTCCTACGTGTTACTACATATGTCTTTATATACTGGGATCATCCACAATGGCATACTACAGAGTGCACTGTAGCAAGCCCCTTGCTACAGTGCGCTCTGTGGGCTACAGTAATCTATATGTATGGTACTGGCTGCTACGGTCCGCCAACCTGTTTACTGATGTTACCCCGAAGCCTGGGATGAAACTCGCCCACCGCTTCTCGATGACTGCGCACACCAGTTCCTACGAGACCAACGGGATGAAGAAATCGCCCTTGAACGATACTCCCCCTCTTTCGGGCCTGACCTTCTGCCCGGAATGTTCTCCATGCCTGTTCACGTCGTCCCCAAGCCCCATTCGGACAAACTCCGCCTCATCAACAACCTCAGTGCTGGCAAATACTCTCTCAACGGCATGATCCGGCCCGAGTCGATCAAGGGCGCTGTCCTTGACGGCCTCCCTGCCCTCGGCTACGAGTTCCGGAAACTCCGTCATCAGCACCCCGACGACGACCTGATAATCTGGAAGTCAGACGTCTCCCAGGCCTACCGCCATATGCCAATGTCTCCTCATTGGCAAATCTTCCAAATCGTCACCATAGACGGCCAGCGCCACGTCGATCGCTGCAACACGTTTGGCGGCCGAGCCTCGCTCCGAATCTGGCTCGCCTTCTATTCTTGTGTAGCCTGGATCGCTGTCAACAAATGTGGCGTAACCACCCTTATCGTTTACGTTGACGACAACGCTGGCATCCAGCTGCGCAAACTGGTAGAATGGTACCTACACTACGGGATCTACATGCCAAGAGACCAAGCTCGCATGCTTATCCTTTGGGACGACCTCGGACTCGGCCATGACCGCCCCAAGCAGGAGTACGCACCACGTGTGGTACTCATTGGCTTTGGCGTTGACGCCGACTCTTCACATGCTACACTCTCCACCGAAGCAAAAACCAAACTTCTCGAAGCCATCAACGACTTCTGTTCCACCTCCCACGGCCGCCGCCGCACCCTCGCGGAGTTCCAGTCTCTTGCAGGCTACGTCAACTGGGCCCTCAACGTCTTCCCCCTCCTACGCCCTGCCCTCTCCTCCCTCTACGACAAAATCTCTGGCAAAACGAACCGGTTTGCCCCCATCCACGTCAACCAAGCCATCCGTACTGAGCTTGACTGGATGGTATCCCACGTCCGCCACCTCCCTGGTATCCGCATCCTCTCCACATCCGTCTGGTCTCCTGCAGACCTCGTACCCCATGCTCTTGACGACGAATTCGCTATGGTGGACGCATCTGCCTGGGGCCTCGGGCTTTACTTCCCCTGGCAAAACCTTGGGTTTTACGCTCCTCTACCACCCGAAGTACCAACCAACGGCATCTTCTTCCCTGAAAGCCTCGCTATCTGCTCCGCCATCCACAAAATCACCTCTTGGCATTCCGTCGGCCGCCACATCAAGTGCATCGCCATCCTCTCCGACAGCACCAACGCAGTGGGCATCTTCCGCTCTCTGAGGACCGAGCCCCTGTACAATCCGATCCTCATGTCGGCGATCGATGTCCTCATCGCCAATGAAACGGAACACCGAGTAGACCATGTTCCCGGAGAATTCAATGTTGTCGCGGACGCCCTGTCGCGCAATAGGTTAGATTTAGCTCGCTCCTTGCATTCTGGCCCCCCCCTACATATACTCCGGTTTGATCCCCCTTCTGATGCATTTTCCCTCTCGCGAAGATGACCCGCTCCCACCTCACTGTACACCCCTCCTACCGTACCAGACAACTTGAAGCCTTCCCTGTCCCCCTCGAAAAACTCCTCCACGAGCGCCAGATTGCCCTTGACGCCTCCATCGATCTCAACACCTCTTCCTCTTATTCCTCTGCTTGTAATATGTATCTTTCATTTTGCCAACGTCAAAAACTCCCCTTCGACCCCACACCAGACACCCTATCTCTCTTCATTGTCCACGAAGCCCTCCGCCACCTGGAACCCCGGTCTATAAACTCCTACCTATCCGGCATTTGCAATGAACTTGAACCGTTCTACCCACGTGTCCGTCTTGCGCATTGTTCTCCACTCGTGCGACGCACTCTCAAGGGTACCATGCGCCTGTACAGCCAACCAGTCAAGCGAAAACGCGCTCTTGCCCCCGACGACCTCGAGCTCGTTGTTGCTGCGCTTGCACAGTCTACAGCGCATGACGACCGTCTCTTCCTCGCCCAACTCCTCACCGGTTTCCATGGCCTCCTCCGCCTGGGTGAGCTCGTGTGGCCCGACAGTGTCAAACTGCGCACCTCACGCAAACTGTCCCTGCGCACCTCCGTCCAACACTCCTCCTCCTCCTTCTCCTTCCTCCTTCATTCTCACAAGTCTGACCGCTTCCTCCTTCATTCTCACAAGTCTGACCGCTTCTTCGACAGCGACCGAGTCCTCATCAATCGCCAATTGTCTGGGAGCATACCAATTGATACTTTCGCTGCATATCTCACCAGCCGCGACTCACTCTTTCCCTTCCACCCACAACTCTGGCTACGCGCCAATGGCTCGGTGCCCACTCGCCGATGGTTCATCAACTACCTCTGCAAATTTTTCCCCTCCGACATCAGCGGCCATCAGTAAAATAGTTCCCAGCCCATAGTTATTAATGACGTAGCTATAGACCATTGTAGTCTCGGGAGCACACTGTAGTATATATATTTGCACTAGTAGCCACTGTAGCGCTCTGTAGCAGCCTTGTATACAGCATTGTACAGTGTTGTTAACTGTTGTATATATCAAATCTTTGTAGACCCGCAGAGCGAGTACCAATAACAACGGTGCCAATATAGTGCTAAATAAAAACACCCTCCCGAAGCCTTATATTTGACATATGTTTAATCTTATGTTGTGTACTTGACTTTTCTTATATCTTGGTTAATCAAAGACTAAATCTCATTATAACACTAAGTACACTTCATACAAAGACCATGAAGAAGAATATACTATGTATGAACTCAATGGACAGAGAAGTGAGCTATGAAGCCATTGAGGTGCTCGACTGAAGTGCTTCGAGAAGCTAAGTCCGCGCTAGACTTTAGTGGATATAAGCAATAAATTATGCTTCACTAACAAGTCAACCTGGTGCAGTGGGCTTCAGCGCTGCATCTGGTGTCGGAAGTTGCAGGTTCGAATTCTACCCACTGCGCTGTTGGTTAATAAAATACTCAGTAGCTGGTCAGTCGGTAGTGGGAGTTGGCAAAAGTTACTTTTGTGAGGTAAATGGGCTGTGCTACTATTTAGTAGGCCGGCTATCCTCATTATGGTGTGCTACAGTGTGCTACAGCGTGCTACAAAGTGGAGGCCCAGTGCTACAGTTCACTACATAAAGGGGGGCTTGCAACCTAGCAATATTTACTATGTAGACCACATAGTGCTATAGTTGTATAGAGATTTTTACTGGCGGCCACTCCATGCGTTCTGGTGGAGCAACCGCGTTGGCCGTCGCAGGGGTATCCTCCTCGTCCATCCAAGCTATGGGCCGCTGGTCCTCTGACGCCTGGCAGGTGTATATCCGCAAACACCCTGTGATCGTTCATGCCCAAATGATCGCTCAACGGCTGTCCGGGCCCGATGCCAGCGATACTACCTTCTCTTAAACAGCCACCAAAGCCTATCCCCTTCGCGTTTCCCATCTTTCGACTCATCCACTTCCTTCCCAATCTCTCTTCATTAGCTCCTTACCGCTCTCCGCTCGGGAATTCCAATTCTTGAGGCGCCCCAGCGCCGCCGCGCTCGCCCGCCTCGGGGGCGCCTGCGTCCAGCTACACTACCCGCGCGTGCGACCCCCACGAACTAGAAAGCGCCAGGAGATTTGAGCTGGAGCATCATAATATACAGACGGGCATCGAGCCCCATCATGAAGTCGACTTCCGTTGACATTGGCTGTCTGGTCGTATGAGAGTCCATGCGCTCAACGTTCTAGTGAGTTCTCATTCTAGGTCTAAAAATGCATGGCCCTACCAGTATTTTTAAGTTCAGAATTTGTAGCTTATCTGAAGAGACGAGCCTTCGCAATGGCTTATATAAGGTACGTATCTGTCAGCACACCCCTCGAAGGACTCCTTCCACGTCCTGCACCTCGATCACGGTATGGCCTCCACTGAGTTGACAATAATGGATCATATCGTGACCGTTTCTCTACACTAGGCGATGTCGAGTGCACAGCCTTTCCAGCGTGACAGCTCAGCGGAGGCTAACAGCACCTTGTGGCGACCACAGGTGCATTTCACTCCACTAAAGGTAAGTAAGGGTTGGGATTAGCACTGTTTGCAGTGAGCGTTTTTAAAGCAAGAGCCTAGAATTGGATGAATGACCCCAACGGTCTCCATGTTGACCTTAATGGAACTTACCATCTCTACTACCAATGTCGGTATTCATGGCCGCTATCGGTGTCCATCTACACTACTGACCCCTCAGGGAAGACAACCCGACTGGTGTGCTGCCCAACAACCAGCACTGGGGCCATGCAACCAGCACGGATCTCTACCATTGGGTTGACCAGCCCATCGCCATCTATCCACTGCCGACCTCCGATTCACAGGTGTTCAGTGGCTGCGCCGTTATCGATGTCGACAATACCTCCGGCTTCTTCCCTGGTCAGACTGACGGGGTCGTCGCAATCTACACGCTCAACTCTCCTCACGGTCAAGTGCAGGAGATCGCGTACTCGTACGACGGCGGCTACACACTCACCCGCTTCGCAGGGAATCCGGTGATCGACATCGGGTCGAGCTCGTTCCGTGACCCGAAAGTCATCTGGCACGCCGACACAAAGCGCTGGGTCATGGTCGTGGCCCGCTCGTCCGAGTTCCTCATCGCTATCTACACGTCCCCCGATCTGAAGGTGTGGACGCACACGTCCGACTTCTCTCACCGCGGCCTCCTCGGCCTGGAATACGAGTGTCCAAACCTCGTCCGTATTCCCCTCCGCGATCCGTCAGGCTCTGGACCCGACCAAGGCGACATGTACGTGCTCACCATCAGCGTGAACTTCGGATCCCCGCAAGGCGGCTCGACGATGCAGTATTTCCCGGGAACGTTCGACGGGACGGATTTCACACCCGTCGACGGCGCGACGCGCTTCATGGAGTTCGGTAAAGACAGTTACGCCGCCCAGTTCTTCTACGGCACTCCCGATGGCGAGGACGTTCTTCTTCTGTCGTGGGCCGCCAACGCGCAATATGCGGCGCTCGCCCCGACCGGGCGGGAGGGTTGGCGCGGCGCGATGACGCTCCCGAGGCGGATGTTCCTCACGAACGCTTCCCAGGATCCCGCGGGCTGGAACCTCGTCACTCTCCCCGTGGACCCGAGCAGCGTATTCGACACGAGGCCGAGCGCAATCACGCATAAAGCCTGGAGCGGGAACGCGACTGTCGAAATAGATCTGAGTACCATCCCAAGCGGCGCGTTCTACTTCGAGATCTGCGCGACCGCCATTCGTGATCTCGCGGCGCCCTCAGTAGATGGGAAGGACGTCGGGGCTGCTCTGACGTTCACACTATCGAGCTTATCTTCCGGCGAGTCGCTTTCGGGAGGCTTCCTCTTCGCACTCGGGTACGCGTACGTCGACCGCTCGGGCATTGGTGGATTCGCGAACCCACTCTTCACCGACAAGTTCTCGACGAGCGTCGCGTCGCCCGAAGACGGGATATGGAGGCTGTCTGCCGTGTTTGACAGGAGTATGCTGGAGGTGTTCTTAAACGGAGGCGCAGCGAATGCGACGGTGTTGGCGTATCCGCAGATGCCGCTGACACGGATGGCGATTGACAGCAAGGGTTTGCCAGCGGAAGCAGGTGTCACGGTCACTGTCCATGGTTTGGAGGGTGTTTGGTCACAGAATTGCGTCTACTGTAGACCCTAATGCAGTCTCTTCTCGACGCGTCGCTGGATCGCCAGCAACGTCGGTCGCTCTCGATGACCAGGTCGTGAGCAGGTGAATGAAGGTGTGTGGAGGTGTTTTCATACTTGTATCTCAGTCGTGGCATAGCCATTTTGGGGTGGTCAGAGTGGACGATTCTGCTCGATTCTGGGGACGATTCTGGGAGCGATTCTGAACACGATTCTGGTCGCCAGAATCGCGATTCTGGCAGAATCGAGCAGAATCGAGCAGAATCGCAGAAGCGGCTCTGGAGGCGCTTCTGTCGCCAGAATCGCGATTCTGGCAGAATCGAGCAGAATCGAGCAGAATCGCAGAAGCGGCTCTGGAGGCGCTTCTGTCGCCAGAATCGCGATTTTGGCGTCGCGATTCTGCCTCGTCCCAGAATCGCGCCCCGAATCGTGGTCCATAATCGCACCCATAATCGCATTTTCCGAACATGGGGTGGTCAGAGTGGCCTCGATTTTGATGGCGATTCTGGGACCAGAATCGTCGCAGAATCGCATGCAGAATCGAACGGGAATCGTCAACTTTGACCGCCCCTATTAATATCGTAGCTGAAACTCTTATGTTCATTGTTCAAGTTGCACGCTTCCTCATATTACTTCGTCTCTTGTCTCCAATCCCGACCCCCTCTACAACCTCCAGGAACAACCATTACCTTGACATGAATACTCTGCAGTTGCGAATGAATGTGAGCTTGGCACTACAACGTTTTATTCCCCGCTCGAGAGCCGACATTCAAAAACCCTGATAACTGCCCCTAAAGACGACGTGTCCTCATTCAGGCAAAATCTTTGAGGGAAAAACTGTGCTCGATAAACACGTTGGTTGGGCAGTCGCATTGCAATGCAGATACCTTCGTTCGATATACCCGTAGGATTTGTTTTGGGTCACCTGGTGAAGCTTCGGCCATGCCTACAATCCCCGAGCGCCGCTGACGGAGCCGCGCTTACTTCGTCAGGAGCTTTCTCAGTCCGGCCATCCACCGACCTTGCACACTCATTCCTACCTTGCAGATGATCGACCACCTGAGCTCGTTGTCATAAAGATGCTCGTTGGTCGCCGCTCCATTCCAATAGGGGCGGTCAAAGTTGACGATTCCCGTTCGATTCTGCATGCGATTCTGCGACGATTCTGGTCCCAGAATCGCCATCAAAATCGAGGCCACTCTGACCACCCCATGTTCGGAAAATGCGATTATGGGTGCGATTATGGACCACGATTCGGGGCGCGATTCTGGGACGAGGCAGAATCGCGACGCCAAAATCGCGATTCTGGCGACAGAAGCGCCTCCAGAGCCGCTTCTGCGATTCTGCTCGATTCTGCTCGATTCTGCCAGAATCGCGATTCTGGCGACCAGAATCGTGTTCAGAATCGCTCCCAGAATCGTCCCCAGAATCGAGCAGAATCGTCCACTCTGACCACCCCTAATCTCTCCTCCAGCCGACACTGGCACCGCAGTCTCAGTCTCTTCTTAGCTCTGTGCTCTTCGTGACGGTCTTGCTCCCCCTCGTGATGGCTTTGCAAGGATGGCACCCTGGCGAACGCGCCATACAACGCAAACTCGGTTTCGATGGGCCCATGTCTCAGGCGTGGACGTGGATCTCGGGCGATATGCCAGAGCAGCATCGCATCTTTCACTCCCGGAACCTCCCTTTTATCCCCCTCACTACCGTCGACACTCGCGGTCGCCCATGGTCATCTATGTTAGCAGGCAAAGACGGCAAACCCGGTTTCGTGCGCAGCCCCACGGACCAGACCCTCGTCGTCGAGTGTCGTGCTTGGGATGGTGACCCGCTCATCGAGAACATCGGTGCGTGGCTGGACGCCGGGGCGAGCCGCAGGGAACGGTTCAATGTGGCTGGGATCGGGATCGAGTTCGGGACGAGGCGGCGGAACAAGTTCGCAGGATTCCTGAGGGAGGCGACGAGGAAGGAAGGGCTTGACTTCGAGCTGAAGTTGTCGGTCAACCAAGCCATTGGGTACGTCGTCTGTTCCTATCTGTCGTTGAGCGCACGCCTGACCCCACTGCCCTAGGAACTGCCCGAAGTACATCAATATCCGTGAACTAATCCCTTATCCCGATACGCAACCCGAGGTCGTATATCGCGTGTTGGACATGGACCCGTCTGCCCGTCTGCCAGACGAGATCATCCAGTTCATCCAGGCGGCGGACACCGTCTTCCTGAGCTCGATATACAACGCAAAGTCGGAGGATTCACTACGCTTTCCCTCGCACACTGGTATAAACCAGCGCGGCGGTCTCCCCGGTTTCGTGCGGGTCTCGCAAGGGCGTGTCGTTTGCTTACCCGACTTCTCCGGTAATCGCCTGATGACTTCCCTCGGAAACATCGAGGCGACTCCGCTCGCCGGCCTGTCGATCGTCGACTTTGAGACCGGCGACATCCTGTACCTCACAGGCGGTGCGCGGACCCTCGTTGGAGACGATGCGAGCGCGCTCATGCCGCGACAGGCCGTGCTGACCACCATCGACCCCACGGGCTACATCTTCGTGCGCGATGCACTCCCTGTCCGGCAGGCTGCTGGGAGTGAGATCGTCCGGAGCCCCTACAGCCCGCCTGTGAAGTACCTGCGCGAAGAGGCAGAGGCGATAGGAACTGTGTTCTCCCAGAGCAACCAGACCGCACGCATCGCAAAGATCGAGCTGCACTCCGACGACCTGGCGACGATCAGCTTCGAGCTCACAGAATCCAGCGAGCCCCTCAAGTTCAACTCCGGCCAGGCGATCGCCCTGGACTTCTCGAACCTCCTCGGGAAGCCGCAGTACCAGCACATGGCGCCGTACGCCCCCGCGTCCATCAACGACGACCGCGTGCGCACATGGACGATCTCCAGCGCGGGTTCAGGCTCGCGTCGCACCTTCGAGCTGACGATGCGCCAGAAGCCCGGCGGGGTAGTCACTGGAGCGCTCTTCGCGATCGCGCACAAGCTCGCGGCGCACCGCCCGGACCTCCTCGCGGACACGCATGCGCTGGGCATCGAGGCCGCCGTCGTCGGCGTGACGGGCGAGTTCACGCTCGCGACATCTGGGGAGATGAAGGCGCTCTGGATCGCTGGCGGGATCGGGGTGACGCCGTTCTTGAGCATGCTACGCGCGCTGGTTGCTCGAGGGGACGATGCGCGGGCGGACGTGGTGCTCGCGCTAGCGACGCGCGAGCCGATGGTGATGCTGCGGCTGCTGAGGAGCGCGCTGGGCGATGCGCCGCCGCCCGAGGTGCGCGTTCAGCTCGACATGTTCACGAGCGCGGACGTCCCTGCGCTCGAGGACGTCGTGACTGCGTACGCTGGGTTCTCGGTGGTGTGGCACAAGGGTCGGATCCCTGCGGCGTACTGGGCTGGTATTGTGGCTGGACGCGAGGTGTTCGTGTGTGGTCCGGGGAGCTTTGGCGATGCAGCGATGGAGGGTGTGAGGAGTGCGGGCGTACCGAGCGAGTGCATTCATCGCGAAGGCTTCGCATATTGACTTGGCACATTGCAGTTCCGTGCAATTTCAACGTACTGTATCCTTCATCGGGTCTGGCTATTTTCTTGGTGCTATGTTAGGATCCTCTTAGAAATCTTCGATTTGAAGACGTAGCACGGTATACTCGGCGACATTGCCGCCTACACCCGCCCATTGGAAGTTCAGCCCTGAGTAAGAGCACTCGGTTTATACGCTGCACCTAGTTCATGGTGCTATTTAATCTTGGTTGGGGCCAGGGAAACGGTGGAGGCGAGGATAATACATTACAGGAAATTCAATGTATATTCTAACGTCCCTTCCAAGCTGACTTGCGGTTGGCTTTCGAACTCCTCAGCTTATCCCTTCTGATCCGAGTCGAGTGCTCAGGTACTACCGAGCACGGGAGGGTGCGATACCCTCGCGTCCGGTTTTCAACATGGCCCACAAACACGACCTCGTCCACCAACATCTTGAACCTCAGCGCGTACTTCAACCACATGCACGCAGCCTTCTCTGTGCTTGGCGGGACTGCATGGACGTATGGATAGACAGGGAGCGATGTCACATGCGTCTCGCGGAAAGGGTCCGCGGCGCAGATCTCCAGCCTGGCAAGGCGGACACCGCCTGCAGCTTGGTGGGCCTTGAGGAGCTGCTCGAGTCGCCCGAGGTCCGAGTCGATAGAGAGACCGTCTTCTGCGTACTTTCCGCACACGAAACCGAGGGTCCTCCCCGCCGCGTGTGCTGTCACGAAGGTGTCTCCGGCCATCTCCACGACGACGAGGCCTAGGAATGCCTTGGCGAACTCCAGCTTTGCATCTCCAATGTTGTTCCCAAGTAGGTCTAGATGACGTAGATTCGGGAGGCCGCGGAGGAACCCCGCAAAGCCGTGTTCGTGACCAGACAGCGTATACCCCTTTTGTGGGTCCATGTCGAAGTCCACCGCGAGTTGGGTCACCGTTCGGTAACGGTGCTCGTATAAGAAGTCTCCGAAGCTCCGGCCGCCCGGATAACATGGATGGAGTGGCCGCTCGCGGATGCAGAGTCGCTCCACATTGTCGACGTAGCAGTGCATCGTCGTTTTGTAAGGAGCTGCGTAAAGGTGCAGGCACAGGGAATCGAAGAAGGGCTGTGCGTGCAAGCCGGTGATATGCTTCGGCAAGAGCGCGCGAAAGTCTCCGGGGTTGCACTTCCAATCGAGGTGGATCACAACGTTCTCAGGGAACGAGAGACATGCGAAGAGGAATGCGAGGGGCGCTGTGCTGTGGCTCAAGCTAGCTAAGGATACTTGGAAGCAGCGAAGCTTTGGGAGATGCACAGTGACCGAGGGAGTGGATGGAATTGGTGCTGGGTGGTATGACCACTCCGGTTCTGGAGCAGACCAGCTGTGAAGTGTCAGCGACTCCAGACCGGGCGCACACCTCCCGATGGCGGCAAGGAACTCGTCGTAGTCACAAGGCTCGTCATGGAGAACGAGGTGCTTCAATGATGACACAGCGACGTGCTCCTTGAAACAGTAGGTGGAAATGGTGAGGGTATGAAGGTAAGGGAAGTCCGTGTTGCGCCAGATCCGCAGCTTCTTGAGATCGATGACGAGTGGTCTGCCGAGAAAAGTCCGCTTGACGTAGGGGAGACGCAAGCTTTGGAGATTGCATATACGTAAAGCAATACCGCCAACAAACTTGACAAATTCAGTGATGTTCAGCGACTCCGCAGAGAGGTGGGTTATGCGTGAGAGGTGTGGCTTGAGAACCCCACAATCGTCCATCTTTTCGATGTCGATGGTGAGGCTGACAAGTGCTGCGAGATCAAGGGCGAGAGGACAAGAACCCGACCGTGCGACGAGTGTGGGCAAGCTCTGGTAATCCCAACCGGAGTTGTGCAACTCGGAGTTGAATTCCGACTGGGCGGCATCAGCCCACAATTGCGGCGTGGCCAATGCAACTCTGCGCCAGTGTTGACAGATGTGCGTGAGGGACACCAGCTCCCACCAGTATCTCCACGATCCACTCATCAGGACCTTGATCACGAGTTCGGTGGGGAGGTGGTTGGCCGGAGCTGCGGCGTTGAAGGCGCTGCGAAGCGAAACGAGATGCCCCTGTGATGTGTTATCTATAGTATTCGAGTCGCAGGCTTCACAAACAAGCGCAGGCGTAGTTGACATGTAAGTGTGCTGCATAGTGCCCAATTTTCGGACTGGGTCAGCACTCCGCAACTCGCGTTCCGCTTGCATCAGCAAAATCACACCCCATCTTACCGATCTTAGGAGAACTTACGACTTATAGCTGAACTTAGAACTTAGGAAACCGATCTTACAGAAGTACTTAGCCACCGCGACCCATATTATTTCAAGTAACCACTTACTGTTTGTCCGAGATGGCATAGTAAAGTAATTACTCTATTCCCGCAATGCCTGTTCCATCGTGCACAGTTGAGAAATTCAAGAACGATGGCCGCAGCTCAGGCGCCTAGCAAAGTTGATTTTGGGCAAGTCTTCGTGAGCCTGCCCTTAACCTGAGCGCTAATATCGTTGGTGACAGCGCGTCGATGTTGGAGCAGGTCTCCTTCGACTTCCTCGTTCCTTCCCTTCTGTCGCTCCATGTTCTTTACTCGGTAGTCCTGTCTTGCAGTCTATTCTCGTCTTTTTACTCCCTTTGGACACTATCCTTCACCAGCTACTCCCCTCATCCTCACTGGCATCGGGTCGGGCGGACTACAACGTGAAAGCCGACATTGGAGCGGAGCGGAAGGGATTCAGATTGGCACCACTCAGGCACCTAGGTGAGTACCGCACTTCTTGGTTCAGAAACAGCGTATTAGGTGAGCATGGGAGCAGTTGTCATTCCGTCTCGGTGATGTATATGTCTCTAAAAGGTCAGTTTCTGTAAGTCGAACACCTGTATTTTATAAATGAAGGTACGTCCTCAATACTTTCCATGTCGATGGCGCCCGCCTGCGGCCCCCACTTCCAGTGCAAGTAAGTGAATGTCTGCAACGCTTCCCGTGGTACATGAGCATCGCAATCCCAAATGGGTGGCCTGGTGGCGTGCCCACCGGGACCACAGGAGCCAGATCGTGCTCCGCTCCCCTCCCCCGGTGACTGTCTCTTCCTATCCTTCCCCCTCCGTGTCCCCGCCTTCTTTACGCACTTCGTACACCTCCATTATTCTCGAGCCCTCCCGTTACTCTGAGAGCGCTGTATGAGTCGTGTAGTGCTGTTAGATTGTTGAGCTGCGTAAGATATCTATAGTAGCCGAGTACGTAGATCTCCTATGTATTGTATTTGTGCGCAATATATCTATTTTCTGCTATGTTCAGCGCGGTACTGCGAGCTAGGTTGACATTCTGAGCTGTGTAAGATCTGCATAAGATACCCATAGGATGACCCGTAAGATGCCCTAAGACGCCCCGTCTTACGCGTAAGATAGGTACATAACTTACATAAGTTCACCCCGTCTTAGAACTTATGGGGTCTCATAAGTTCTAAGATGACCCCATAAGTTCCATAAGACGGGGTGTGGTTTTGCTGATGTGAATCATAGACAAGAGTGCCTCACCTCAACATTTGCAGTGAATGTGAACGAGTTTGAGGGCGTCACGTTGGTAAATGATGCGGGCGTATTCCGATTTGGATCCATGTTAGTGGTGGAAAGAAAGGCCGTAGACGGAGTCGAGCTCGAGGAGGACAATGGCAATTAGATTAGCGCTCATGTTCGTTCTTGAGAACGTGGCTCAGCAAAGTCCGAGTACTTATTATAAGCGGGGTGAACGTCAACCTGGACTAAGAATTCAACCATTTCCGGGTGGCGGGAAGCTGATGTCCAAGGTATGGTGTTTCGCGTGACATAGAGTTACTGAGCACCTTGTATGTTTTCATCATCTTCCGAATCCCCCTCCGATACCAAGGCACAAAACCGCCCTTTCCGAGCTGACTGGCGACGCGCCTCAGCACCTCGGGCCTTCTCCCCTCGTCTCCTCACCGAACGCTCCTGCCCTGCGCCATTCACCGACTGATACAGCGCAAGGCCCAGGAACGCAGCGATGGCAGAGCAGGCCCGGGCAGACGCGTGTAGAGGAAGAGAGGAGGGGCCACAGAGACGCAATGAGGCCTTGAGGAGCTGTGTGGCATGGCCGATAGTCGCGCCTGTACGTCCGAGGTTGTCGTTCGAGTGCTGCACGCATTGGGCAACGGGCGGGGAGTGTGAGGCGTGGTTGCAGTCTTGGCCGTCTGTCGCATGCAAGAGGTCAGGGCTTGCGGCTGAACATGCACGGCAGGGCACGTACTATGTCTGGCTGGTGCACAGACGTCGTCTGTTCCTTCCGCACCTCGAGCGGGGCATCGATGAGCTCCGTGAGGAGTATTGCGGAGGCTGGATACACGGCGAGCTTCAGAGGAGCACGCCGACAGGTCTTCAAGCACACTCCATTCCCGGCAAATCGTGCATGCCACGACGATTGACATCTCGGGATGGACGTAACTGTATTTCATACGTGAGCTTGGTGCACCGTTAGAGCGTAATGAGGGGATCGACGACGTACCGCGCACAGTGCACAGACCCAGAAAGGAACTTGACTCGAAAGACGGGTGTAAGCGGGCTCTGTCGTGGTGCTTGTATGCGGTGCCTCACCGAATTCTTCTGCCCTGCGCCGTTCACAGGCTGGTACGCAGCTGTTAAAGCGGGGTGGACCCGATAGTACCCCGGCCCCCGCTGCTCAACATGCCCAACAAACACGACTTCGTCCACCAGCATCTTGAACCGCAACGCATGTCTCATCCACAACTTCGCGGTCGCCTCCTTGTTCGGCGGGACGTCCTGGGTGTACGGATAGACTGGGCGCGAGCCCCCATGCGTGTCCGAGTTGCGCGAGGGGTCCGCAACACAGATCTCCAGCCTGCGCAGTCGCGCCCCGCCTACTTCCTGGTGCGCCTTGAGCAGCTGCCCGAGCCGCACGAGGTCCGAGTCCGCATCCTCTCCCTCTCCGTATTCGCCACACACGTACCCGAGCGTCTGGCCCTCCGCCGCCTCACGAGCTGGGGAGCCGGCCGGGGCGGGCTCAGAGAGGCTCAGGAACGCCTTGGCGAAGTCGAGCTTTGCGTGTCTGATGGCGTTCCCGAGCAGGTCGAGACGGCGCAGGTTCGGGAGTTGGCGCAGGTACGCGCTGAAGGCGTCGCCGAGCCCGTCGAACGAGTACCCCTTCCGCGGGTCGATGTCGAAGTCTACCGCGAGCCTGGTCACCGCCGGGTGTTGGTGCTCGTCGAGGAACTGCCCGAAGCTGCGGCCCAAGCGGAGGCGCGGCCGCTCGCTCACGCAGAGCCGCTCCTCGCCGCTAACGTAGCAGTGCATCGACACGATGTAGGGCACCGCGAAGAGGTGGAGGCACAGGCCGTCATAGAAGGGCGGAGCATGCAGGCCCGTGAGGTGCTTGGGCAGGAGCTCGCGAGTGTCCCCCGGCCTGTACTTCCAGTCGAGGTAGAGTGTGACGTCCGCGGGGAGAGATAGCATCTCCAAGATGATGGCGAAGGGCGAAGAGCTGATTCCCTTGTTGGCTAAGGATAAACGGAACTGGCGGAGCTTCGGAAGATGAACGGGGAGCTGGACTGTGGGGGTGGACGAGGAGGGCTGCTCTGGATGATCCCAGCGGCGGAGCGCGAGCGATTCCAGTCCGGGCGCACATCTTTCAAGGGCAGATAGGAACTCGTCATACCTGCGAGGCTCATCGTAGAGGAAGAGGTGCTTCAAGGTTGGCACAGCGATGTGCCTCATGAAGCAGGAAGCGGATATCGTGAGGGAGTGAAGGCGGGGGAAGTCCGTGTCGTCCCAGAAACGTAGCTTGTTAGCATTGATGTTGAGCGGATCACCGAATGTCCTCTTGACCGTGTATAGGTGCAAACGCTCCAGATTACACATGAGCAAGCCATACCCTCTAACAAACCGCGCAATTCCAGTGATGTTCACGATCTGGGCTGAAAGATGGGTGATGCGGGAGACATGAGGCCTCAGCAGGGAATCGTCATCTGTGAGGTCCATGGTGAGGCTGGCAAAGTTTGGGAGGTCGAGCCTGAGAGGGCAGGGTACAGACCGCGAGAGGAGCGTAGGAAGGCACCAGAGATCCCATCCGCGACTGTATGGGTCGGCGAACGCAGAGCGAACAGCATCCACCCATAATTGCGGTATCCCTAGCGCAATATTGCGCCAGTGTTGGCAAATGTGTGTAAGGTATACCAGCTCCTCCCAGGTGCTCCACGCTCCGCTCTCCAGGATCTTGGAGACCAGTTCGGTGGGAAGGTGGTTGGCCGGGGCTGTGGCGTTGAAAGCGGAACGGAGCGAGACTATGCCGGCGGGTACCAGTGATGTCCCCGTCCAGTCTCCCGCAAGGCCATCGTCATTGGTAGAAATACACTGAATCTGATGGATAGGCTGCGTGGTTTTAGATCAGCGTTGATAATGAAGAAGAAGGTATGAGTGGCTTACTTCAATATCTGCAACGCCAAAGGTGAAAACATTTGATGATGCGGCGGTGGCGAAGGATTGTGGCACAGGGCGACTCTCCATGTTCGATGCTTTTTCGCAGGCGTAAGATTCGCAGGCAGAGTTGAAGTTCGAGATCAGAGGACGGCATCCACTATGGGCACGGTGAACGCTGCAGGTCGAACAATAGGAATGCAGCATCGCAGAAGCGCCGATCCCCCGCGGTGCAAGTCGGCAATGTCCGGAGGAGTGCATACATCGAGGCCGATTGGCTGCCTTGCGGTGTCTGTTCCTGGATCGGACGACGCGAGGGCGAGCAGCCAGAGAAACAAACACGGATTCTGGAAGGGCAGGTTGTGCGGTACAGGGCAGGGTGCGGGGTGTACAGGGCAGGGTGTACAGGGCAGGCTGAGGGAGCACACAGCGTACAGGGCAGGGAGCACGCGCGGTGCGCACTTGCAGCACGGACGGGTCGGATTCTGTTGCATACACGAGCTAACATAATCTGTCTACATCCAAGTCCTCCGAGCGAACGCGCGGGCTGCACTCGAGCCCCATTACAGCCTGTATTACGCCTCCGACTCTGTCCCGCTCCGATGTATGCGCACGGCCTCTCAACGTCACGCAAGACGTTCAAGTTGCGTCAGGCGTCGCTGCCATATTGTCGCACTCCGAGTCGGCTTTAGGTGCTGGTTCAAGCCGATTCTGCAAAATCAGTGTCAAGTATGCATACATCCGCTGCCCAGGCATCCTGAACGGAACAAACCAGCCACGCTCACCGTATGCCTGGACGAAATCAGCCGGGCGCCTCGTGTGGAACGCGCTCAAGTCGCAGAACTTGTTGGCACAGCAGATGCGAGATGCGAGCTGACGACGCACCTGCCAGATGTCTCCATGTGCATCCTAAGCGCGAAATTTGTCGCCAGGTTCGGCGAAGTGTCTCGCTCCTGGATATGGTGGTCAGGTCCGGTTTTCACTCGAGCGGCGTCACTCAGCTGTGTGTAAGTACCTCGTAGCTCAATCTGAACTCGCCGCCGTCGAGTCCAGAGCCATCAGTGTGGCCCGCATGCCACACACACTCACCTTCCCCACACCATGCCAGGTGCATCGCTCCCATATACCCGGACAGTGCGTACCCCGCAAAAGCAGCCGCGCTTGCCCTACAGGTCGATGCGATCGGCCGGGCGTCCTGCTCAGGCTTCTCACAACAGTTGGAGTGCAGGCAGATCCGTAGCTACACACATTGAAGTTGTGAGCCGTCAGTGGTCCACTTTTCGATGCTGCGAGATGCTTCAGTGCTTACCATGGTCTTGAAGATGGAGAGCGGCTTGCCCGGATTCGCATCCTAAGCACGAAATCAACGTCAAAGTCGGACGCTCATGGACCGCGGCCTGCTGTGGAGCCTCCGAGATCGCTGTCCAACCGTGTGTGGGGGGCGAAGACATGGTCTTGAATGCATGCACTCGCTAGGGCGGGCTGAGAGAGCCCACCCGGCACATGGGGCGTGCTGCCGAGGCCGTCCCAGTTTCCTGTGCCTGGAAATATGGTAGTCAGACCTGGTCTACACGGAGCCATGCTATGGCTAAATCGTCGACGATGCTCACCTTGCAGTGTGCCAAAACTGGCCGGGCACCCCGCGAAAAGATATCGACGTCTCCTAGGATCTTGTGACGTCGCTGAGCTCCGAGTGCCAGCGAGAACCTTGCGAGGTCGACCGCTCGCGAGCCTCGATGCTTCTGAACAGCTCGTCGTTTGATGTTGGCTGTGCTTCTACACGGGAAAACAAAATTGAGTCGGACGTCACTGTGAGATTCTAAGAACGAGACTCGCCTCTTGACACTCAGCACAAATGTCGAATGCTGTCTACAGATGTGGGCGGGGGCGCGAAGGCCTGTCCTTCAGTGCAGGGAGCCGTCGCCCGGGCTGTCGTCTATCCAACAGAGAGTCAGCCCGATGCACCACTGGGACGCTCCGGACACAACTCACCTGCTGTGCAGCTCGGAGGACCGAAGGTGCTGTCGAAGAATACATAGCACCAACTCTGGTTTGACCAGAGCCAGCCACGCACCTATCTGTCCGAGACGTCGAGGTCAGCGAGTGAGTAATGTTCCAAGCCGGAAACTGACTAACCTTACTGACCCTCCAGCCTGCCGAGTCTGCCGGTGTTCCCACCATTCTGTCCACCGGGTATCGAAGAGACGCTTCAAGTCGACAGCGGTTTCACTCGATGATGCGGCAGAGGGGTGACGATCGGGTCGAGCTTGGAGGTGCTGCGACAAAAATCAACCAGGGAGCAGAGAGGAGGCGAATGATCGAGAGGAAGCCTCGGAAGGAGCACACTTGACTCGCAGATACCACGAGGGTAGCGAGCGAGAAAACAGGGTGGGAACAGAGCTGTGGGGGCCAGACGATGGGTGGCGGGGCGGTCATAGGGTCAGGCAGAGGGGAAACCAGAGAGCGCGAACCGGCATGCAAGTACTTGAGCTGCGACGGAGTGCCAAGTGGTATCTTACCCGAGGGCCGAGATGGCGGAGAGAACAGACTCGGAGATCCTGATCGTCGTGTAGCCATCTGGCTGTCCGGGGATCTCGCCGCCGCACCCTCGCGAGACACGCACCTCGGCTACATGTGCTGCGCACCCACCCGGATAAACCAGTCGCACCTCGTAACCACACCGGCCGGCGACACGGGCGCCGAGCCCGACATCCAATAAAACAGCCGCCAGACGAAAGAATGGGTCCGAGCCCCCCAGTCAGATGGCCGATGGCGACCGAAATCTATAGTCTACGCCTCAAGCATTTTCCCGAGCCAGTCTGAAGCGCACCAGGTACCCGTTTGACAGCAAAGGACACAGGCATGAGCAAGTGGCCGATATGCATAGACCCAGGCAAGGCATTTGTCTGCTCACCTGTGAATGTTAGAGTATAGACTCGGCCGGAGGGGGGACCTGGGCTGTGAAGGCAGACAAGAGACAAGTGTTCAAGAGTGGATCCGGCCGTGATTGAGTAGCAGTTGAGTCGTCGAGGGGTGCGCAATCATGCTGGCAGCGTGTACGAGCCGACGGCAGGCGGATCTAAGCAAGTAAGCAACGTTCACGGCTGCAATATCAAGAGCGGGTCTCGCGGGTCCGCATTTGCTGCGAGTCGAGCGGAGACAACCATGCGAGATGCCGGGAAGCCGAGCGACCATGCAGACACCAGAAAGCTGAATAAACCAAGTTCTAGAATGTACCTGAGCATTTGGGAGCAGGCGAAAGTCGATGCGGATGCGGAAGACGTCGTGGCCGAGGAGACGTGGCGGTGGCCGGATGCCAAGCAGCTGAGCGCCCAAGCCCCCGACGGACGCCGAACGTGATGGGCTCACAACTTCATCCGACTGGCACCGAAAACTTTCTTGTTCCTGCTGCACAACTCGTTCGATGGTGTAGTCATTACGGACCTAATAGTATACATAACACGGCTGTACAGGTATTTTTGTGGGTGCGGGAAGTGTAGGTATCCGTCCGGGCTCCGGTGAGTAGGCTTCGAGGCTTGAGCAACGTTGGGTCCGACTTTGAACGATGCTGAAACACACACGCATAAGACGATACAACCACTCAGTCGCAAAGACATAATTCCACCTTATACACGCAAATGTAAGGTCAGTTCCGACGGCCGTTTCACTTCTGCAATCCGGCGGGACGCACTTCAGAGCGAGGATGCATTGCGGCTGCTTGGTGAACAGGAGAACCATGGGGCAAGAGTCTGGCGGAATCCGGCGGAATCCGGCGGATTGCGGCGGAAGGAGGAGCGCGAGGGCTCGGACATCAGGAAGGGAGGGAGTCACCGAGACAGTTGAGCGCAAGGGTAAGTCATGTAGGTGGTAACTCCGATGACGAGGGCCGGGGCGGCGATACATGAACGTAGCTGTGTCATGAAGCAGAAGCACGGTTAATAGAACCACCATAAACATATGCACGGAAATAAACGTCGTACCTTCAATGCACAAGTGCATGCAGGGTGAATCAACAACTCGCAGTGTTCGATTATCAGTGCCAGGCGAATAACACTGTCAACGTGGTAGGAAAGAGCTGTTAGCTGAAGCAGCTAATGGAAGATATTCAGGAATAAAAGAAATGCGGGACACGGATTCGAACTCTTGCACGGAACAGGGAGGCGCTTACACGCAGATGTGGGGGACCACTACACCATACGGCCCTTCATAGCGTAGGGCAGATATTATTATATATAGGTTGACGAACTGACCTGTGAAAAAAAGAATGACTTATTCACCGTTTATCCTTGGCATCCGCGCGTCCTGCCTGCAGGAGAGTTTAGGTGCGATGCGGGAAGGGTTCATGGACAACATATGGGACGTCGTTCGCCATTGCAAGGAAGGAGAAGGGCCAGGAGATGCCATGGGCTCGAGCTCGACAGAAGCCCCGTTCGTCAGCGCAAGGATTTTCTCGGAGTATATGCATGATCGCGATGTGGGTCAGGGACACAAGTTGGTTGGAAGGATATGCTGAAGGGGAACGCACAGTGATTTCAACACCATCATCGGCAAGGATGAGGGCGGCATACGTAGCGGCGAGTTCGTCGGTGGCCTGTAGACGAGAGGAGTCAGTCATCTGTCGATCAGGCCTATGGGTCCATCCAGAGATGTCACCTTCCATCCCGCGATCTCCTGGAGAGGGTGCGGGCGATGCGGCAGAGGCTGGCTGCGTGTTACGACTGGCTGTCGTGTAAGATCAGGGAGGAGGCTTACGAGACGAGCAAGGGCGTCGACGAGCACTTGTGCAGCGAGAGCGGAGCAGGGCTCGACAGTCAGGCTGGAGACAAGATGTATTGAGCGAGTAAGTAATGAGCGAGAATACAGCAAGGCTTACCTGGAGACAAGAGGTCGAAACTGAGGTCTCCAGGTAGCAAAGTACAGGCCTTATATACATGTAACGGACAATGGGAACCGGGGACAATAGGTAACTATGGACACGGGAACCAGTGGAAGAACAATGGTATGTAGTACAATGACAACGGGAACGATGGGTAACAGGAGTTATTGTACTGCGAGAACAAGGGACAGGTTTGCTAAACAACGGAGGACAATAAGGACGACGCGGGAGGCAAACAGTCCGAAAAGGGAAAGAGAGACGCCGGGGTAGGCGCCGAGCGTGCCGTTCATGACAATACCCCCCTTCTAAGGATCGTGTCCTCACGATCGAGTCTTCTTGTTGAGAGGGCCAGGAGCGTCGGGATGTGTCGAATGAAACTTTTGCAGCACTTTTGGCGCATTTGCTAGATCCGACACGTCTTCCCAGCTATCGTGTTCAGGGCCCCAGCCCTTCCAGTGAACAAGATACTGTAGTTTCTTCCACCGCCCATACCGACGCGACTCTAACACTTCCTCTACTTCGTACTCTTCCTCTCCTTCCACTTCGAGAGCTGCAGGTTTAGGGGGATGCCGACCGGGAAGCTGGCTTTCCTTGTGCGGGTGTAGGAGCGTCACGTGGAACACTGGGTGGAGTCCCATGTCTTTGGGGAGCTTGAGCTCGTAAGCCAAGTTTCCCACTTTGCGCTTGACAGGGTATGGGCCAGCATACCGGTCCACCAGTTTCCGAGAGACTCCAGGGACCCGGAAGTTCCTAGTGTCAAGCCACACCTTCTGACCCTCCTTGAACTCTGGAGCAGTGGAGACGTAGCGATCATAGTACTCCTTCATCCGCTCTGCTGCCAGGGTTAAGGCTGAGGTCGCATCCTCCCTCGCCTGTCGCAACTCCTCTCTTCGTTCATCCGCTGTAGGCACCGTGGTGGATAGCATCGGAACGTGGAACTGAGGTTCGTAGCCGTACATGAGGTAAAACGGCGAGTACCCTGTGGATGAATGTACACGCGAGTTAAAGCAGTATTCTGCTGTTGGCAGCCACTTGACCCAATCGTCGCGGCGCCTTGAGCAGTACATCCGCAGGTACGCCTCTATCTCCTGGTTCCATCGCTCCGACTGCCCATCCGTCTGCGGGTGGTAAGCTGTGGACAATGCGCTTTCTATATCGAGGCCTTTAAGGATTGCACGGAAGAGCTTGCTAGAGAACTGGGGCCCCCGATCAGAGATGATCTTTCGCGGGAGTCCATGTAGACGGAACCATTCTCTAATGAAGTTGTCTGCAGTCCCTTCCGTGTCGATCTCCTCGGTGCATGGAATAAGGTGAATCATCTTTCCATGCCGATCAGCAATAAGCTGGAGCGCATTGTATCCGTCCACCTCCGGCAGTCCAGTGATGAAGTCACAGGTAACTACTTGGCCTGGGCCGTCCGGGATCTCGTTGGGTTGAAGGGGACCATGTGGCTTCGCATGTGAAGTCTTGCCACGGCGACAGGTGTCGCAGGTCTCAACGTAATCCTTAATGAACTTTGCCATGCCCGGCCACCAGTAGTTCCGTGTAACCAACTCCACCGTCTTTGCCTGGCCAGGGTGTCCAGCAGGTGGGAGGTCGTGGTGAATGCGCACTATCTCTGCTCGAAGCACGTCGTCTTTGGGGACATAAACTCGGCCGCGGTAGAGCAGCAGGCCTTGTTCTGTGTTCCAGTCCACCAAATCGTTCTGTAGACGTGCTGGCCCTAGCTTATCGAGCTTGCTGAGTGCCTCTGCGACCTCCTGCTCACGCTCTCCACATTCTCGGATGCGACGGAGCAGTGCCTTTTCTGGTACCACTGACATGTGCCCTCTCTTGGCTGCCAGTACCCGGAAGCGATCGGGTTGCAACATGACTCGGTTCAGGTTGTCATCGGCATCGTCCTTCTGGTGATCAGGCCTGCGCGACAGCGCGTCTGCCCTACCATTGGAGGTGCCTGGCTTGTGTGCAATGACAAAGTCGAACCATGACAGATAGAGAGCCCATCGTGCCTGCCTGCGCGTGAGGTTTTGTGCGGCCTTCCAGTACTCGAGGTTCTTGTGGTCCGACTGGATCCCGAACACACTGGGAAGACCCTCGAGGTAGTGGCGCCAGGCCTGCAGGGCACGGATGATGGCGAGCATCTCCTTGTCATAGATCTCGTAGTTGCGTTCCGCATCGCTCATTGACTCAGAGTGGAAAGCCACAGGGTGCCATTTGCCGTCCTCCCCCTCCTGAGACAGAACCGCACCAGTAGCATACCCGGATGCATCGACTTCAATGCGGGTTTTGCAGTCTGGGTCATACATGCTCAGGACAGGGCTTTCAGTGAAACGACGTTTGAGCTCGTCGAATGCTGATTGCTCTTCGGCACCCCATTGCCAGGGAGCGCTACCCGTGAGACGGTCGAGGGGTTTGCATACTGCGCTGAAGTCCTTAATGAACCGCCTGTAGAAATTTGCGAAACTGCGGAACTTCCGTACATCTGAGGCGTTCTGAGGGACAGGCCATTCTGCGATACCCCTGACCTTCACTGGGTCCATCTCCACACAGTTCTCCGAGACGAGCACACCTAGGTACTCAACCTTAGGCTGTTCGAATTCGCACTTCTCTGGCTTGCAGAACAGGTCGTGCTCCGCCAGACGTTTCAGGACCTCACGCACCAGTGTGCGGTGTTCCTCGATGTCGTTGGTGAATATGAGGATGTCGTCGAGGTAGATAGTGATTTTGCCGAGTATGATGAGGTCCTTGAAGATGTCGTTCATGAGCGCAGAGAATGTACTAGGCGAGTTAGCCAGTCCGAAGTACATCACACGTTCGGTTCGAACAGTCCACGATTGGTAACAAAGGCAGCCTTCCATTCATCACCGGTCTTAATCCGCACATTGTTGTACCCCCAACGGATGTCAAGCTTTGTAAAGTACTTGGCCCTCTTGAGTCGATCCATCAAGTCCGACACCAACGGTAGTGGGTATCGGTTCTTAATGGTGATGTCGTTCAATCGCCGGTAGTCCTGTACAGGACGTAGGCTGCCATCCTTCTTTTTAACGAAGAAGAATGGTGACGACATCGGTGACTTCGACTCTTGAATATATCCTTTGGCCAAGTTCTCGCTAAGGAACTTGTCAAGCTCAACCTGCTCGCTGGGCGACAGGGGGTACACCTTGGAATGGAACATCCTAGCATCTGGTACGAGTTCTATAGCGTGGTCGTAGGGTCCGTGCTCAGGTAGACGTTCGGACGCCTCTTTCGAGAACACATGCAGATACTCGTGGTACTGGGGAGGTACGATCTCTTCGACAGGACGGACTTCCTTCTTCTGGTACTCTTGTTCAGCGAGCTGTTGAGAGTACGTGTAGCTCGCCGACACAAAGATCTTAGGGGTACCTCGAAGTCGTCGTCCATCTTCTAGTGCATTGAGAAGAGACTCCTCAGTGCCATCCCATTCCGGCAGAAAACCTGGTGGTGGAGGCCTATCTTCCTCCTCCTCCTCGACCATTACGGCCGTGCATATCCTACCCATCGTCTTTGCCTTCCGCACCCGTCGAGAACCATTGCGCGCCGTAAGCCGTACCTCCGTATCACGCGCTTTGGTTTCAACAGGTTTGGATGCCTTCCGATGAGCCGGACATGCCTCTGGACATCTCGATAGGCGCAGCGAGCCACGTTCCCAATCTACTTCAGGGTTGTGTTCGCGCAGCCAGTCCAGGCCAATGATCACATCCTCTTCTCCTATGTCTGTCACCACAAACACCACCTTCTCTCGGTGGTCTCCAATCGCCATATCCAACACGGCGACCTCCGTGATCGTTCCATCACGGTTCTCGGTACCATCTATGTTGTACAGGGGAATTGGCCTTGCCAACTTCCTCGTCGTAACCTGGTTCTTCTCTACGAACCGTCTATGTAAAAACTTAGTAGTAGCTCCGCTATCTACCATCGCTACTATGTCCTTGTGTCGCTGCTTGCCGATTAACCGTACTGGTATATGAAAGTGTTGGCCACTATGATTTACTTCATATACAAACACAGAACTCAGTACAGAAAATCGACTATTACTACAAGAGCCAGCACGCGCAGCGTCCAGTGCGGCTCTAATCAGAAACCCTCCTTCTTCTCAGCGGTCGTAAGGGCCGCGATCTTCTCCTCCATCACCTTGACCTGGGCCTGAAGAGCCGCTACTTCCGTAGTTGCAGTGGACGAGGAAGCGGCTTGCTGACTCTTCAGCCGCGGGCAGTCATACTTACGATGTCCGGGCTGGCCACAGATATGACAGTTTCCAGGGAACGGCTTCTTCCCGGTAGCGGCCGCCTTCTCCCCCTTCTTTTTCCATCCAAACGACTTCGGCCATTCTTCCTCTCTGGTGACGAGGGCCTGGTCGAGCGACAGCGCCACCTTCTGGATTTTGGTGAGGTCCGAGATGTCGTGGGCACTGGTGGCGAGGACGTCCCGGAGCCTGGGAGGCAGGCCCGAGCGGTAGCGTTCGCGTTTGTCCTCGTCGCCAAAGCCGGTTCGAGCCGCGGCTGCGTTAAACTGCGCCGTATACTCCTGGACGGTGCCGACCTTGCGGTATGCCTTGCAAAGCTTGACCAGTTCAGCGATGGCAGCCTCCTTGTCGTCGGCTGCGCAGAAGTGGTCCTTGAAGGCTGTGCTGAACGCGGCGTAGTTTGCCCAAGGACTAGTTCCACCAGCGAGCGTCACAATGTGGGGCCAGCCCAGGCTGCTGCTCCTTCCGTGAGCCTACTGAGGATGGTCATCCATACCACATCAGGTGGTGTGCTGACAGCCACCGCTGTGAGGGTGTTGAAGTAGATCTGGGCTGCAGACACAAAGCGGAGGCCATCCTGGGGGGATTTTCCATCATAGTCACGTGGGGCGATTTGGGAAAGGAGTTTGGAGGTGTCGAACGGTGGAGCAGGGGCAGGGGTAGTCATGGCGGGTGTGGACGCTCGACTGGGTGCAGCTGAGGGTTGTGGAGTGTTGAGGCTGATGGTCTCTTGCTTGGGTTCCTTCTTTACTTCCGGCTTTTTCTCTGCCTTTGGGAGTTTAGAAGTTGAAGCAATGGGGGTTGCGGGAGTTGAGGTTCGTCGCTGTCCAAGACGCTCTGTGACGAGTTCGAGAGTCTTGTCGAGGATGGGAGACCCTGTCGATCGTGCAGGACTGGGGATTCGACTTTGGACACGACTCTGGGGTTGTGAGGTAGGGCGTGAGGCAGGGCGGGATGAGGGGTTCCTGGATGCGATGAGGGCGGCTTGGCGAGCTGGGGGTCGGCTTGGATCTCGAGGTGCAGGTGCTGGTGGGTTTGCGATCTTCGCACGGATTAGGACTTCCTGTTCTTTGGTGGTGAGGAGTCTAGGGGCGATGCCTTCGCGAGTTTCAAGAGTATCGTTGAATGTGTGTGATCGGTGGGGGCACGGTTGCTCCTCGCAGTAGTACCAAGCTTGCTTATCTTCGTCCCAGTACTCGTCCTGTACTGCAGTGGGGTGAAATACGTGTCCCCAGGCTTGGCAAGCCACGTTGAATCTCGCTTCCTTATCCTAGGAATGAAACGGCAGGTGCACGATCCAACACTGTCTGCTCAGCCTCCTCGGCCTATTGCTGTGTCTTAGCCCAAGGGACACGGGCCCAAGGGTGTTCTGCCTTGGCTTTGTTTCGCCGCCTTTCTCTAGCCTCCCACGCCGTGAGGCGGACCACTTCTGTCAGTACCGGGGTCTCGTGTTAGGAGCTTTCCGCGTACTGTACCACTAAGAGTGGCAAGCCTCAGGTTGCGCCGAGACCACGTCCGATGGTGTGACTAGAGCGCGCACTACGCTAGGCCAACACAGAGGATCTAAGTGCGTACCGTACGAGAGGGAAAGAGTGTGGGTGGAGTACGCCGGTGCTCGTGTAGAGTTTCGACCTAATGTTATGACTGGCTATCGTGTAAGATCAGGGAGGAGGCTTACGAGACGAGCAAGGGCGTCGACGAGCACTTGTGCAGCGAGAGCGGAGCAGGGCTCGACAGTCAGGCTGGAGACAAGATGTATTGAGCGAGTAAGTAACGAGCGAGAATACAGCAAGGCTTACCTGGAGACAAGAGGTCGAAACTGAGGTCTCCAGGTAGCGAAGTACAGGCCTTATATACATGTAACGGACAATGGGAACCGGGGACAATAGGTAACTATGGACACGGGAACCAGTGGAAGAACAATGGTATGTAGTACAATGACAAACGGGAACGATGGGTAACAGGAGTTATTGTACTGCGAGAACAAGGGACAGGTTTGCTAAACAACGGAGGACAATAAGGACGACGCGGGAGGCAAACAGTCCAAAAAGGGAAAGAGAGACGCCGGGGTAGGCGCCGAGCGTGCCGTTCATGACACTGCGGAGATCGAGCGGGCAAAGGTGGCGCTCTGGGAGACGACGCTCGAGCACGGCGTGCTCGTGGGGCTGGGGCGGGAGTTAGAGAAGAGGAAAGAGAAAGAGAGCGAATCCCGGTGGGGATGAGGGGGTCGCGGTTGAGCGTTCGGGTTCAAGAGGTAGGATGGGTTATTCTGGGGAAGTCCCGGTCTCCAGGCATTGGCATTGGCATTGGTGATGTAGCACACCCACTGCGCTAAGACGCGATCGAGATTACGGCGGAGACTCGGCCGAGGGATCCCGATCGTGAAGTTGAGGGTTCGCTAGGCAGAGAGTCGACATGCGAGGAGAGGTCATACGCGGGAGTGACGGTGTGCGGACAGATATTGGTGATGGGCGGGGCGGACACTCAACGCACGAGAGTAGCGGGGCGATGGTCGCGGTCGACGAGCCAGTACGTCAAGGGAAGATCGCAGGAATCGCTTTTTGCGAGCAACTAGGGGATAAATGCGGAGAGCCGGAGCAATCTGACACACTTACCGGTGCGCACGTACCACGATCGCCGAGCTCCCCTAGTCCCGTATCCCCCCTCCTTCCAGCCACGGCCACTCCGCACCCACAAGTTCGGCAGTTCCAGTCGCCTTGGTTCGGCGAGGAAGGCGTTCGGCTGGGAGCGAAATCGATGGTGTGCGAGCCTCGGGAAAAGGATAGACAGAGTGGAGAGAGAGCGAGAACTCATAGGCGATGCAAGGAGGTCTGAGTTCTGAAGTGGCAGCCGGCGAGGACGAAGCGCATGTCGAACGACGGCGTCTCATCCTCGCAGCGCATCGAACTCTATTCTCGTTCAACGGCATTCCGCCCTCAGCTTCTACAGCTCTTTTTTACCCCTCTCTACACCAGCACATCACAGTATCCTGCGTTATCTCCTCCTGCAACCCAAAGTGCAACTCACTCAACACAATGGTCGTTATATTACCTCGCAACGTCTATAAGACTCTTGCTCCTGCGATCAAGGGGCATGTGGGAGTGGCCCGTGCAGTCAATTTTGCTGCGTATATAAAGGTCAGTGATTGCTTCATGTTTGTCTTACAGTGCTATTCGACGGCTCACATTGGCGATCACCTCATGGAGGTCTTCACTGGTTATTTCGAGTGCGACGTTGCCAAACGTCAGGGCAACCGCTACAAGGTGACACCCCCGCCTGAGGGACGCGGAGTTTGGTACTGGAATCAAGTTCCTTTCTTCATTCACAAGGTACTGTTCCTTCTACGTTACATCTAATGTCGAACTCTTCTGATACACCTCCTCAGCCTGCCAATGGTGTGCTGGAAGGAAATAACCTGTACCAGTGCGTCCATATGGCACATTGAATTGCCAATACTCACATTTTAAACAGGCTGCAGAAAACTCTCAATGTCCAGTACGGTTGGACAAGGATACATTCACATGCAAAGGCAACCGTGGTTGACATAACGCACTATCGACTTTGTTAGCGACACCGGTCCTACGAATAGACCAAAAGCTTTTCTTGAATGTTTGCGTATACTTTCGAATAGGCACATAGATCATACAAATGTTCGAATGTTCCGCCTCGTTTATTTTGGTAATTGAT